>PVIU01025651.1:0-23411 GCA_004026605.1 Ondatra zibethicus
AGGCAGGGGCTCTACCACTGAGCCACACCCCAGCCCCTCACTGGGGGATTCTAGGCAGGGGCTCTACCACTGAGCCACACCCCAGCCCCTCACTGGGGGATTCTAGGCAGGGGCTCTACCACTGAGCCACACCCCAGCCCCTCACTGGGGGATTCTAGGCAGGGGCTCTACCACTGAGCCACACCCCAGCCCCTCACTGTGCATTATGGTCCTTAACATGATGCTCAAAAAAAAATGCAATGTCACATCTATGCCTTTCCTGTTGCATCATTTGTATCCAATGGCAAAACTCATGAGGCAGGGTTGGCAATGTAGCTCAGTAGAGCACTTACCTAGCAGGAACTGGGTTCAATCAAGCAAGGTAGTGCATACTCATAATTCCAGTCTTCAGGAGGTGGAGGCAGGAGGATCTGAAGGTCAAGATCATCCTCTGCTTCATAGGAAGTCAGAGGCCTAGGGAACAAAAGGTAAAAAGAGCTGGTGATACAGCTCTACCTAAATGAGAGAGCACTTGCTCAGAATGTGCAAGGGTCTGGGTTTGGTGTAGGAGGTTCTTCTGTCTATGTGTTGCTTTCATTGGTTGAATAAAGAAACTGCCTTGGCCTTTTGATAGGGCAGCACTTATGTAGGTGAAGTAGACAGAACTGAATGCTGGGAAGAAGAGCAGAGAGAGAGCTACCATGGAGCTGCCAGGTCAGACATGCTAAATCTTTTCCGGTAAGCCATGATTATTAGAAATGGGTTAAATCAAGATGTGAGCATTAACCAATAAGAGGCTAGAGATAATGGGCCAGGAAGTGATTTAATTAATACAATTTCTGTGTGATTATTTCGGGTGTAAGCTAGCTGGGCGGCTGGGACAAAAAGCAGGCCCTCTCCTCCTCATGTTACATGGGTTCAATCCCTATCACTAGAAAAAAAAGGGAAAATAACAATGAATGAATAAATAAAATCTCAGCATGAACTCACTGAAGCTTCATCAACTGAACCTAAAACAGCTGAACTTGAAATTCTCCTCTTCACACAAGTGTTTACTCCTTCCATAACTTTGGAGAAGGGTCTCATGAATCCTGTAACTTTCAAGTCTTTCCTGAGTCTTGTAATTCTCCTTTACCTTTTAATCCTTGCATGTTGTATTACTTTTCTATTGCTGTGATAAAATACCATGGCCAAGATAAGTTGTGAAAGAAAAGTTTCATTTGACTTATAATCCCAGAGAGTAAGAGTCTATAGTGCAAAGTAAAGGCATGGCAGCAGGGGCCTGGAACAGCAGTGGAGAGAATTCACATCTTGATCCACAAGTAGGAGTCAGAGAGTGCTACCTCAAAATGCGCAGTGACATGCTTCCTCCATCCAGGCCACATTTCCTAATCCTCCCCAACAGCTATCAACTGAGGACCAAGTATTCAAATGCTTGAGAGAAACCATCACACATATTTTCTTTACTTCCTGTTTTTAAGATTTTTTTAGCTAGGTTTGGTGGCACATGCCTTTAATCTCAGCACTCTGGAACCAGAGGCAGGAAGATCCCTGTGAGTTCTAGGCCAGCCTTGTCTACAGAGTGAATTTCAGGATAGCCAGGGCTATATAGACAGACCCTGTCTCAATACATACATTCGAACATAAACATACATACACATAAATATATGTATATATTTTTATTTTATGAGTATGTGTCTGAGTGTAAATTACAGAGGCCAGGAGAAGGTGCTGTGCCAGTTCTCCTGGATCTGAATTACAGGTATAAGTCACTGGACATGGGTGCTGGGAACTGAACTCAGGTCGTCTGGAAGAGCAGCAAGGACTCTTAACTGAGCCCTCTCTTCAGTTTACTTCCTGGTTCCTAGGCGTCTTTGTCCTGCACAGAATGTTTCTATTCTGAGGAAACAGTTACACAACCTATCCACAGTCCCCATGACCACCATGCCTTGTTTTTCTTTCGTATCAGGTGTATTCAGTCTGTGAAATTCATCAAGATATTCAGCTATTAGTTGTGTGCTTTTTCTATACAGAACGTTTAGAAAACGTTATTTTTGAAAAGGGTAATTGAAATCTATTTTCAAGATGAGTCCCGGAATGAAAAAAAAGCAAGGTGTGAAACCACATTGCAGTTGCCATGGAAAACAACATGCCTGTTCCTCTAAAATGCTAAAACAGGATTTATGGTCCCGAAATCCCGCTTCAAGGGAAATGGCCAGAAGGACCCAAAGGAGGGTTCCAAAGAGGCTACATGTCCAAAACGGTAGCCTTAAGAGTGGGGCCATATCAATGTTATCCACCTGAATAAAATACAATGTCTAGTCACCATGATGCTCTGTGGCATTCTGAAGGAGGGAAATTCTGACACAGGCTTACAATATGGGTAACACTCTGTGACACTATTACTGAATGAATGAAATAAGTCAACACAAGAAATGCTGTACGGCTTGACTGGAGAGACGGCTCAGTTGCTAAGAGCACATACAGACAGTTCTTGCATAGGACTCAAGTTCAGCTCTCAGCACCCATACTGGGTGCTCACTACTGCCTGTAACTCCATCGCCAGGAAACCAGATGCCCTCTGCCAGCCTTGGCAGGCACCTTTACAAATTTAAAAAAAACAAAAACAAAAAGCAAGCAAGCAAACAAACAAAAAAAAAGTGGTATTAGTATTGCAACACATACACTGAAAACTGGAAAGGAAAAACCATGCATAGCTTCTGAGGGACAGACAGTCTTGGAGGCTGTTGGTTCCTGGAGCTTCTGGCCTCTACATATGCAACATATACCTGAACACACACACACACACACACACACACACACACACACACACACACACAAAGTTGTTCTTGTCTAGTAGTTTTTGTTTTTTGTTTTTTTTCCTTTTTATTTATTTATTTTGGTTTTTCAAGACAGGGTTTCTCTGTAGCTTTGGAGCCCTTCCTGGAACTAGCTCTGTAGACCAGGCTGGCCTCAAACTCACAGAGATCCACCTGCCTCTGCCTCCCGAGTGCTGGGATTAAAGGCGTGCGCCACCACCGCCCGGCGTTTTTTTTCCTTTTTAAAGGGGATTTGGACTGGAAATCACTCGATAGCCCGGCCTGGCTTTGAACTTGCAGCAATCCTCCTGTCTCAGTCTCTCAAGTGCCACCATACTCATCATAAAATGTTTTCAATTTGAAACTTTGTATCCTAGTGAAAAAAAATAAGAAAAAAATTAAGGAGCTTTTTTTGCAAAGGGGTTTCTTTCTTTCTTTTTGTAGGATTTATTTTTATTATTTGTGTATGCCACATGTGTGGTGGTCCTCAGAAAAGCCAGAAGAGGGCCGCTGTCTCCCTGGAGTTGGAATTACAGAATACTAGGACTCGAACTCTCGTTCTCTGGAAGAGCAGCAAGTACTCTTGCGAAACATCTGTCCTGTCTTCCTCATTTATCCTTACCCGACCCTCTTAGTTCAAAATCAGCTGTTAAAAATGAATTTCGCAGTAGCTCTGAGAAAGAAGTTGAACTTAGTTCTTGAGAATACTGGAGGAGCTCTGAAAACGGAAGCGAAAACTTACTTCCCAATTTCTCTAGTGTCAGAATACGGAGATCCTTTTTTTTTGCCTCCAGTTATAACACAGAGGGAGGCCCACGATGGGAGTCCTTTAGGTGCCCTTTTGGTGCCGGCTGGCTCCATTCTGACTTATGGACCTGAACAGGAAAAGTGTTTTATTGTTGTTGTTTTTGTTTTTTTGAGACAGTGTCTCTCTGTGTAACAGTCCTGGCTGTCCTGGAACTCTCTTTATAGACCAGGCTGGCCTCGAACTCACAGAGATCTACCAGCCTCTGCCTCCAGAGTGCTGGGATTAAAGGCTTGCGACCCCACCACTTTTTTTTTTTAAGAAAGCAAAAAGCTTATTGTATGACGAAGATATGGAGAGGAAACAGCTGGCGCTTAAACTTCCTTAACTGCTATCTAGAAAAAGCTGCCTAGCCACAACCGCAACTGGTCGCGGGAGAGAGCGAGACCTACGCAGTTTTCCCAAAACTAACCGAGAAAAGGTGTCCATCACAAGTACGCCCCGCCCCCAGAGGGCAGCTATAGCGCCAATCATCAAACGCAGGGCGGGCACCAGGGGAGGAGCCTGCAGTTGCCCCAGCAACAGCCGGGGCACCCGCGGAGAGCGCAGCTGAGGAGGTATCCACCACAGATTTCCCTCCTCCCGGAAGGGCCCGGGTGAGGCGCGAGACTAGCCTCGACGGCGCCCGCAGAGAGAAGGAGAACAGGCCTGTGAACTACCATCCCGCGGTAGCTTTCGCTCCTAACGTTCAAGTACGCGGAGGTAGGAATAACGCAGGCGCCGCGCCTAGGGGTGGGGCTAAAGCGGCCCTGCACCCGAGACGCATGCGCCTTTTGAAGCTGGGCTCATCTGCCGTGAAGAGGCGGGGCCTTGCGCGTGTGGGAGGGGCCATACATCCAGGGGCGGGGCTTCCTAGGGTCTGAGACTTGTTTATTTGTGCAGACTCCCCGCACCTCTGAGTGTCTTCCCCGTTTTTCTTGGGCTTTTCTGGGGAGGTGGCTTGTGCTGGTGGTGAAGACCGACCGCATTGTCAGTGGGTTGATGAAATTAGCTTGGAATCACAGTACCGCTCTTTAGTTTTTCCAGCTGTCCAATGTAAATAATAAATAATACACTTAGCTCACAGGGTTGTGATTGAATTTTTCCCCTTCTAGAACCATGGCAGAAGTGCACGTGATCGGACAGATCATAGGGGCCACTGGATTCTCTGAAAACAGCCTCTTCTGCAAGTGGGGCATCCACACAGGTACCTTCCTGGGCCTGGTTCATATCTTAACCAATACCCAGTACCCTCCCCCAGCCTAAGTCTCTGTGTTCTTTCCTCCACTCTCCAGTGAATTCCTGGCTCAGACCATGCTGTCTGCTTTTTTTAAAATCCTTTTCTCTCAGGTTATGCCACTCTCTGAAAAGCCAATGATTGGGGCCTGTGAGATAAAACACACGCACTCACTTCCAGTCCTCAGGCCAGTAGAGAAGCTGGGTGTGATTCCAGTACCCAGGAGGCCTTGCATTGCAAGTAATGGCGCCAGCCTGGGCTATGTGACAAGAGACCCTGCCTCGAAGAACAGAGCACAGAATAATTATGAGATAACTGTAAATGCTAGGAAGAAAAGAGTGATGTAATAGGGGCTGATTTGGGGTGGAGGGTGGGGTCAGGGATCAGAGAAACAGCACTTAAATTGGGCCCAGGATAAGGAAGGCCAGAAATAGGGCCATCAGTAGCAGGCCTTTCCTGGCAGAAGACCATCGCCAAGGCCCTGAGGCAAGGGAGCAGGAATGGGACCAGTGAGGCTGGAGGGTGGTGAGGGAGAGGAAGGTGAGTTCAGTGAGAGGATGGGAGCCATGGCATACATGGGGCTTCGTTGGTGATGGTGAGGAATCTGAAAGCTGAGGTGGAGTGGATGGGATTAAGAATCCCAGAGAGCAGATGAAATGAGCCAGTTTCCTAGAGGGTTTAATGTAGCAAATGGCATTTAGCGCTCAGTGTGTGGACACTATTCTTCTTCCTATTCCTCACTAGAGTGGAGATATGCTCTTGGATGGTGCCTAGCCTCTTCTTAGTCTTTGAACTAGGCCTCTAAATGTGGGGTGTGACTAGTAAGGAAATGATGTTGGGAATCTCATCACTTGGGGGGACATAGGCAAGAGGATCAGAAGAAGTTCAAGGTCATTCTCAGCTACATAGGAAATTTGAGACTAGCCTTAGCTATATGAGATCTTGTTTCAAAAAAGCAATCGATGTTGACTACAGCTCATCAGCAGGATAAGTGCCTAGTATGTCCAAGGTTCTGGGTTGCATCCCCAGCAGCATACATAAAGATTAATAAGTGAATGATATTTAAAAAATCAATACTCCATACTTGCTATGAGTCTTCTAAAATTATGAGATTGTATTATTTGTCACTTATTTTATAGATTTTTTTTCAAAGACAAGGTTTCTCTATCAGTCCTGGCTGTCCTAGAATTTGCTCTATAGAGCAGGCTGGCCTTGAACTCACAGAGCTCTGCCTGCCTCTCAAGTGCTGGGATTAAAGGTGTGTGCCACCACCACCATCACCACCCGACAAGATTGGAAAAAGTAATCTACCTAACTAAGGTTACACGGACAAAAGGAAGTAAGACTAGGGGCTGGCGATTGTAGCTTGTTGCTAGAGAACTCTTGCCAAGCATATTCAGTGCCTTGGGTTCCATCCCCAACACTGCAAAATATACAAAGCATGTGTGAATAGTACCAGGATTAATTAATTTATTTATTGGTTTTCCAAGACAGGGTTTCTGTGTATAGCCCTGGCTGTCCTGGGAACTTACTCTTTAGAACAGGCTGGTCTTGAACTCATAGAGATCTCCCTGCCTCTGCCTTCTGAGTGCTGCGATTAAAGGTGTGTGCTACCACTGCCCAGCAAAATAGTATTGGGATTTATTCTCTTTCACACACTCTCCATCTTCCTCCAGTTTTCCTTTAGAGATTGGAACCCACACTTTAGCCTGTGCTGACCTCAAACCCCCAAGTGCCAAGATTGCAAGTGTGTACTTCTGGTGCCAAGATCTGAATCCAGATATTTGGCTCTAGAGTTCACACTGTGTAACTCCCACCCCCAGGGAAAGACACTCTTGTAGCCACAGTGGGGTTCCCTTTCTGCAGGCTGCTACTCACTGCCAATCCCATCTGTCATGGTTCTCATTACAGGGGCTGCATGGAAGCTCTTGTCGGGTGTCCGGGAGGGCCAAACACAGGTAGACACACCTCAGATAGGGGATATGGCCTACTGGTCCCACCCCATCGACCTGCACTTTGCCACCAAAGGTCTCCAAGGTGGGTATAGAATGAGAGGAGTAGGGCCAGTCAAACTTGGAGGAGCTGGGCTCAGAACACCATGGTTGTCCCTGCTCCCCATACTTTGCGAATCCCTTTCCTGGCACAGCTTCCTCTAGAGAGGTAAATCTGAGACCTGACCTGAGCTCTAGAAAATCCAAGGTCCGTGGAAGGTGACAGAGGTTGGAGTAGAGGAGATATCAGGAAGTGGGAGGTCAAGTGGGAGGGGGGCTGCCTTCCAGTAAAGGGCAATGAGGAGGCTGGAAGGGGTAAAGAGAGCTAGAAGAGGAGGGGGGCGGGAAATGGGCCAGTTGCCTTTGCTCACAAAAACAGAGGCCCTGCTCAAAGGGGAAGTGAGTGTACGAGGGAGGAGGGGATCACATGGGCACAGCTTTTCTCGGCAGATGCTGGGAAATGGTCTGGGTGGTTCAGCTATCAGGGCTGTTTGTTGACTGAGCCTGTGTCCAATCAAGACAGGACTCTAAGTCCTGTACTCCAGGTAGAAGATAGACCAGTTTCCAGATGGGGCTAGCACAGAGGCCATGGGGAACCGAGAAGTCTCTGGGTGGTTACATGACCTGCTAGGGCAGAGAACCTTTGGAGCTTTGCTATACAGGGCCAGGAAGAGCTGACAGGGCCCAAGGACAAAAACAAGGGGAGTCAAGGCAGAGAGCTGGAGTGCATAGAAGGCCTTGGGTGATGAGCAAGCCAGGCATTGGATGGCTGTGGGGCAGAGGGCCACTGTGGTGGGAGCAGAATTCAGGGCCCTGGTTGCCAAGCCACTGAGACCATCTCCCAAGGGCTCTGGGGACCTGATTCTGCTTGTGAACAATCTCACTGGCTTCTGGACGGAGGATGTATTAGAGGGTGAGGTGGAGAAATAAACCTTCATCTCCTTAGGCCTGGCCTTAAGCTGGCTTCCCCCTTGATTTCTTTCTTCTTAGTCCCCCATTCTGCCCACCACCAAATCCTGCTGGCTTTAAAATCCCACTTGAAATACACCCCAGCTTCCATTTCTCACCCCCTTCTGCCCTGTGCCCACTTTGTCCATCGTCTCTTAGATGGACCATTCTTTCAGGTTTTATTCACTGAGCTCCCAGACCCAGGCCTCAGGGTTTGCACCCCACATGCAGCTACCAGGGGCATGTGAGGACCTAAGTCTGACCGCTTCCTTTGTGTGTACAGAACCTTTTAGCAGTTCTCCTTTCACTCAGGATAAAAGCGGTGTTTTCCCTGCCATCACATGACCCTGTGTAATCTGGCTGTCACCTCTTCCTTTCTTCCCACGACCCCCCATTCTAGCTGCACTGGCCCCAGCAGGCTAGCTCCTACTTGAGGACTTTGGCATTGGCTGGGAGCTCCAATCCACTAGGTGCCTAGATGGCCTGTTCCCTTTAAGCATTTGTGTATGTGTTGCCTCCTGGTTGATTTGTCTATTTTTCAGATAGAGCCTCTGAACATAGTCCAGGCTAGCCTGGAACCTCAGCATTCCAAGTGTGCACAAAAAGGTCACTCTTCCAGTTAAGGTCTTCTTTCCTATGTAGCCCTGGTTGTCCTAGAACTCATTATGCAGACCAGGCTAGCCTTGAACTTTCGGGAATCCTTTTGCCTCTACCTCCCAAGTGCTTCATGACAGCCATACACCGTGGTGCTCAGCCCCAAATGTCACCTTCGTAGCAAAGCTTCCTTTTACTCTCCCCCCACTTCCCCAAACTACATCTCCACCCCTCCCTCCCTGGCGTTATTTTCCTCCATAGCAGTTATCACCATCTGACATACCCTGTAATTTACTTATTTACTATGTTGGTTGTCTAGAATGTCAGCTGCACGGGGCAGGAATTTTTGTCTGCTGTGTTCATCGCCATGTCCCCAGCTTCTAGAATAGGACCCAACAGGAAGGGGTCAGGGTAGAGGGGGAGATGGGCTGGCTCCAAGAGCTTTGACTAGCTCAGCTGTGCTTTGAGGGCACTAGAAACCTAATGAAGGGGAGAGGTGGATTGCACTGGGGAAGAACAGGTGGGGGAAACAAAGCAGGTCCATGAGGAGAGAGGGTGGGAGGGGTCTAAGCTGAGGTGCTGACCTGGGGGCTGGGAGAGCAGTGGGCTCTGTCACAGGGAGACAGAGGAGACCACAAAGCGAAGTCAGTAGAGGCTTTTCACACTCAGGAGGCTGGACTTTGTACTGTGGTATGGAAGGCTTTGGAACAGGAGGGTAATGCGAATTTTTAGATCCCTGTGACTACTGTGAGGTGTGGGTGGGGGATGGGAACCCAGAGAGGAAATTTAGGCAATAATCAAAGGCAAAAGGACTGGGCCAAGGTCTCTAGTGGTTTCAAGGAGATGGGAACCCAGGAGCATGTGGCTGCCTCCCTTCATCTCTCCTTTATCTAACTGCTCTTGTCCTGCAGGTTGGCCTCGACTCCATCTCCAGGTGTGGTCCCAGGACAGCTTTGGCCGCTGCCAGCTTGCTGGCTATGGCTTTTGCCACATGCCTAGTAGCCCAGGCACCCACCAGCTGGACTGCCCCACATGGAGGCCCTTGGGCAGTTGGCGGGAACAGTTGGCACGGGCCTTCGTGGGTGGTGGGCCACAGCTCCTGCACGCAGACACCATCTACAGTGGGGCTGACCGCTATCGCCTGCACACAGCCACAGGTGGCACGGTGCATCTTGGTATTGGCCTCCTGTTGCGCCATTTTGATCGCTATGGTGTGGAGTGTTGAGGGACTTCATCGCCACTAGTCACCATCATCTACAGCCCTGGGAACTCTTGAGCACAAGATGGCACGGCCGTCAAGAACATGGACTCTGGAGACTGTCAGTCTTGACCTCACCCAAGTCATGGCCCCTCTATCCTACCTAGGACTATCCGGTAGTAAGACTGGGTTACAGGGACTTGAGGAGTACCGGCTGTTGGGCTTGTGGGAGGCATTTAATAAAAGCTTGCGGTTTTCATGGGTATGGTGCCTCCTTGTACACACTGCAACTCTCAGATGTACGTCTTCTTGCCTCATCCTCCTTGGTACCTTTCTCGGTAGACCCAAAGTTTGTCCAGCCTTTCAGTCTCTGCATCCTATGTCTCTACCTCTAATATCTCCTCTGGGACCGTATTTTCTCACAAAGTCCCCATTTTCCCATTGACCCTTCATCAACCCCCAAAGCCACGGGGCGCTTTCGTAGAGCTCGGCCGCCAGGAGGCAGCACCCTTGAGGTGGGGCGGGGCCCGGGTGCCCGCCTCCTCCCGCAGGGCTGAAGGGACCCCCCTCAGAGTCCGCCCACGCTAGATGAAGCCGGTGCCCCCCCAAGCCCTCCTCCTGGGGCTGCCCCCGCCCCGCGCGCGCTTCCTGGGTGGGGCCGGGGCGGCTTCAAAACCCCCGCCGCCCCAGCCGGTCCCCGCCGCCGCCGCCCTTCGTGCCCCAGGCCGTCCCCCTCCTCCTCCCGCCGCGGATCCTCCAGACAGCGAGGCCCCCGGCCGGGGCAGGGGGGACGCCCCTTCGGGGCACCCCCGGCTCTGAGCCGTCCGCGAAGCCACCTCCGCCCGAGCCGGCAAAAGAGCAGGCGAGGAGCCGTCCGAGGCCCCAGAATCTGAGTCTAGCCGCCGCCGCCGCCACTGCGGGGAGGAGGGGGAGGAGGAGTGGGAGGAGGGACGAGCTGGTTGGGAGAAGAGGAAAAAAGTTTTGAGAGTTTTCCGCTGCTACTGCGCGCCGGAGACGCGGGGACCGCTTGGCGCTGCGCTGTCCCACAGAGGCAGAACCTAGGAACTCCAGACCGCCCTGCTCACCGTCGTGGACTTTTGCTCGCTACACGGCGTTCCTCAGACGCCCCTATCCCGGACCAGCCCTCGAGAGCCGCAAGCCCCGCCTCCCGCGAAGACTTCACCCCAAAACCGGGGCGCACCCCTTTGCACGCCGCCCTCCCCCCAGCCTGCCTCCTGAGTCCCCCGCATCCCAGGACCCTCTCTCCCCAAGGAGGCCGATCTCCCTCAGACCTGCTGGCAGTAGCTCCCCTATTTAAGAACACTCACTTTTTGGTCCCAGAGAGAGCGTTCATCTCTTTTTTTACCCCCCGGTGGCATACTGAGACACCCTGTGTCAGAGCCTCACCGTGACTCCTGCTGCTTTCTCCCTCAACCTCAAAGTACTCAGGACTCTCCGCTACCTTTCCTTGGGAGACCCCCCCCCAAACCCTGCAGGGGCGGGGCCTCCGCATCCCACCTTTGCCCGGAGTTCGCGCTCTCCGCATTGCCGCGGGGCGCCGCCTCTCCCATGCCGCCCTCGGGGCTGCGGCTACTGCCGCTTCTGCTCCCTCTCCCGTGGCTTCTAGTGCTGACGCCCGGGAGGCCAGCCGCGGGACTCTCCACCTGCAAGACCATCGACATGGAGCTGGTGAAGCGGAAGCGCATCGAAGCCATCCGTGGTCAGATCCTGTCCAAACTACGGCTCGCCAGCCCCCCGAGCCAGGGGGAGGTGCCGCCCGGCCCGCTGCCCGAGGCCGTGCTTGCTTTGTACAACAGCACCCGCGACCGGGTAGCTGGCGAGAGCGCCGACCCGGAGCCCGAGCCCGAGGCAGACTACTACGCCAAAGAGGTCACCCGCGTGCTAATGGTGGATCGCGCCAACCGTGAGCTCGGAGGGGGCCAGGGAGCCGGGAGGGAGCCCGCAGGGGGCGCCGGAGTGCAGGGGTCACTGGGAGGAAATTACCGGCGGAGGAAACTGGGTGGAGGAAGGGGACTCCTGGGGGCTCCGGGAACGAATGTATGGGTATTCCAAAGAGGATTGCACTTAGTCTCTACCCCAGGTGCCTGGTCTCGGAGAGGAAGAGACAGTGAGCAAAAGTGGACCTCTTCTAGAGGGGAGTAAGATCGTGGGGACAGTCTTTTTTAGAAGGAACATTTGGCAGATTTTGTTGTTTTGAGTTTCTTCTTACAGTGCTTAAAAACGCAGGTCTCATTGGGTTCCCTTTTCAGAAAGGTAGAGCCCGGCTCAGGAGAATGGAAGGCGCCCAGCATTTGGGAAAGGAGAGGCAGCGTGAAAAGCTGACGCTAGATCGTGTCACGAGATGGAGATAAGCGATTCAAGGACAAAAACTAGGGGGATGAGGACCCTAGAACTGCCAGATAAACTCTCAAGTAGACTCATCTCCAGAAGGGGCCAGGCGCACGCTGGATAGGGGGAATTTGTGGAGTCACCGTGGGGTTGCAAGTGATAAGTTAACTAAAAAAGGGAAGCGAAGTTGTTGAGAGAAGGAGTCTAAAGGGAGCGGAGAGGGTGCGGAAAATGAGCCCGGAGGTGTCACGGGTGTTTTGCTTAGGGACGTAAAAGAGCGCGCGAGCGGGCAGGCGGAGTCCAGTAGAGGAAGCGAGCGAGTCCCCAAGAAATCTAGAATACCGGGTCATTGGAAAAGAGTTATAAAAGAGGGGAGACTGGCGTGGGAAGATGGCCCCGCGAGGTGGGCGGGCGGGTGGAGCAGGGATACCATGCCATCCAGGCGTGAGTGATGAGCGCCCCTCGCCTGGGCGTGGAAGGGAGTGGCTGAGCCCCAGGAGTCGAGCCCTTAGGGGAGCGGCTAAAAGTTGGGGGAGAGCCTGTCTGCAAAACCCAAAAGAAAACCGAGTCAGTAAGGGTGAGAAAGCTCCACGTGGGTGCCACGCGCGTGGGGAGGAGCCTGCGCTTCCTGAGAGGGTAAGAGGACCCCATAGAGCTGAACCCTGGCCGGCTGTACCCCCAGAGTCCCAGTTCCTCCTGGGGAGGCTGGGGAAAACCCAGCGTCCGGCCGCCTAGCCCTCCTCCCTTCCTTTTCCTTCCCGTGCCCGGGAGGGGGAGGCGGGCGGTCGCGCGCGGAGCCTGGGGCGAGACGAGGCAGGTCCTGATCCCGCCCTCCGCCCTTCGTAGGCTGTCTCCCGCCCTCCTCACCCCAGTAGTGGGCGGGAACACTCACGGCCCCGCCCTGTCGGCACCCACGCGGGACCCAGGCACCTTGCATGACCCGGCAGCTTTAGGGGGCAGTAGCCGCTCCGGGTTGCACATTGCTGTACCCAATTGTGGCTCCAGCCTAATGACACCCCTCCCTGGCCACTACTTAATGTGACCCTTTCGGTGGAGAAGTCCTTCCCTCTCCCCTGAGACTGTCCGTATTTCTTCTCACACGCATCTTCGGGCGTTTGCCTCCCCGTTTCCGTGTCTTCTCTCCCACGTACCTACTCATCGCTATGTCACTCCACCTCCCTCTGTAACACCCATAGTCCTTCCTGCCCCCCCACCTCCCCCCTATCTTTTACCCCCAGCTAAGATGCTACCCTTCCTTTGAGGTTTGCTGAGTAACAACTGAACCAAGAATAGGGCCACAAGGAAGAGGTGTCTTCTGCCCTTAATCGCTGTCTCGGACATCATCCCATCCTCACTGCAGGAAGCCAAATGCAGTTGCCCTAGTTGATGCAGGAATTCAGGATCTTAACCCCTCATAGCCCCAACCCAAACATCCTCTAGCCTAGGAAGCTCTCTGGTGAATGGGGCTCCCATCATTCAGTCATTCTTACCTAGAAACGTCCTTCATTGCTAACTGTGCTGGAACTGGGCTAAAGGAGGAAGTAACTTTTGATACCGATGATACATCGATGATAGTAACATCAACTGGCCAGAAAGTAACAAGAGGTTAGGGATTCAGATCACAGTCTGCCAGGCATAGTGGTCCATGACTGTAATCCCAGCACAAGGGAGGTAGATTACTTCAAGACCATCCTTGGAGCCTGGCGGTGGTGGCGCTCGCCTTTAATCCAGAGGCAGAGGCAGGCGGCTTTATGTGAGTTTGTGGCCAGCCTGGTCTACAAGAGCTAGTTCCAGGACAGGCACCAAAGCTACAGAGAAACCCTGTCTTAGAAAAAAGAAAAAAAAATCCTTGGATACATAATGAGTTTGAGGATAGCCTAAGCTATGAGATCCTGTCTCCAGAAACAAAGTAAACAAAAAATCAGTCCCTGGAGCCAAGTGGCTTGCATCTTGCCATGTTGTGAATATCTTTGTCTTTGTAAAGTGCTTTAAGTGATATCTTTATCATTTGCTGTATTTCCCTCACCCCTTTAGAGAAAAAAAAAAACAAACAGAAAATATGGTCTCAGTACATACACACAGGCTAACTTTCTAAGATACTCCTGCCTCCGCTTTCTTCGTGCTGGTTGCAGACTTGCACAGGCTAACATACATGTTATTGATGTGTGTGTCACATCTTTAGCTTTTGTCTCGCGTCTCATCTGCTCCTGTAATCCTGGAATTGGATGGTGTTTTACAACTAAAGAGGAATTTGATCACCACAGGTTACACAGTGCTTCAGTTAGGACAGTCTGGATTTGGGCGTCAGAACTTAATGGTACCACTGTTTCTCCAAAGACTAACGGGAGACTGGCCCAGCGCTAGAGCACATCCCTAGGGCCCACCACAAAGGGGCTGGAGGTGTGGTTCAGCTGCTGAGCCGCTAGCCTAGAACCTGCCAGGGGAGGAGCTGTGGGTGTGGCTCAGTGCTGGAGCACCTGAGAAGTGGCAGGGAGACTCTGATCCCCCAAACTATACCTGTGTCCCTTACACCACAACTTGGTTTTGTTTGGTTTGAGACATGGTCTCCTGCTGCCTGGGTGGGCCGGCCTTGGCAGCTGTATGCTTGAAGGGAACTTGATAGGTGATGCTTCATGGAATGGGCAGGACTTAGCAGAGAGGAAGCAAACCCAGACAAGGAGAACCCCCCCCCAGGTCAGCCAGCTAAAATGACCAGTGGGAGCTGGAGGGATGGCTCAGCAGAGAAGAGCATTGGTTGCTCTTCCAAAGGGTTGCCAGAGCCCACATGGCAGCTCACAACCAGTGAGCTTCAGTTCTAGGGGATTTTACATCCTCTTCCGGCCTCCACAGGCACCAAGCATGCACATTGTACACAGACAGACACACACACAGCCAAAACACCCAGGTACACAGCATACAATGAGAAGTTGAAAACTAAAGTTAGACCACCGACACCGGGCTCTCAGGGTCAGGGTTCATGGCTCTGAAGCCCTGTTCCTCCCATCCTTGTCATACACCTGATGTCTTCTCCTTCTGCTGCTTCTCATCTAGCAATCTATGAAAAAACCAAAGACATCCCACACAGTGTATATATGTTCTTCAATACGTCAGACATTCGTGAAGCAGTGCCTGAACCCCCACTGCTGTCCCGGGCAGAGCTGCGTCTGCAGAGATTCAAGTCAAGAGTGGAACAACACGTGGAACTCTACCAGGTGAGGCTTGGAGCCTGAGAGGTGGCGCACAGGCCATCAGTGCCGAGGTGTGGCCAGGTGGCCCAGTTTGAAGGCTACAGAATCTACATAGGACAGAGGACAGAATGTTGAGTCCTAGGGTGTTTTTTAAAAACTCTTAGACTGCATGCTATTAGCTAAATTTTGGGGACTGAACTCTAAAAATGCAAAAAGAGCCAGGAGATTGATATCTGTGCTTGTATGTCTAGGATCCATCAGTGAAGGATTTGGGGTGTGGCTCAGTGGTAGAGCCCCTGCCTAGAATCCCCCAGTGAGGGGCTGAGATGTGGCTCAGTGGTAGAGCCCCTGCCTAGCATCCCCCAGTGAGGGGCTGAGGTGTGGCTCAGTGGTAGAGCCCCTGCCTAGAATCCCCCAGTGAGGGGCTGGGGTGTGGCTCAGTGGTAGAGCCCCTGCCTAGCATCCCCCAGTGAGGGGCTGAGGTGTGGCTCAGTGGTAGAGCCCCTGCCTAGAATCCCCCAGTGAGGGGCTGGGGTGTGGCTCAGTGGTAGAGCCCCTGCCCAGAATCCCCCAGTGAGGAGCTGGTAGTGTGGTTCAGTGGTAGACTGATTGCTTAGCATGACTAAAGAAAGCATTAGGTTCCACCCTCAGCACAGGAAAAAAAAATTGTGAGGAAGGAAAGGAAAAAGGAAGGAAAGGAAGTTGGAGTCTTAGGAGCACACATTTGGAATCCCAGCTTTTGGAAGATGGAGGCAGGAGATCAGGAGTCCGAGGCTGGCCTGGGCTACGTGAGACCCTCTCTCAAGGGAAAAGCGGTATTTCACTTAACTAAACTTGAAGTCGAAGGACTGGAGAGACTGCTCAGCGGCTGGGAGCACCTGTTGCTTTTGCAGAGGACCTGGGCTCAGTTCGCAGCACCCATGCAGTGACTCAATAGCATTAACTCCAGTTCTAGGGGATCCAATACCTGTCTGTCACACACGAGGTATGCATACACACAAGGAGACAAAACCCTTATAACACATAAAATAAAAAAAAAATTGAAAACTTTAAACTGAGGGGCTGGGGTGTAAGTTGGACAGTAGAGTGTTGGCACAGCATGCAGGAACCCCGGGCTCAATCCCCAACATCAAGTGAGATGCCGCACAGCTGTAGTCCCAGCGCAGGGGAGGTGGAAACGGGATCAAAAATTCAGGTCTAGGGACTGGAGAGATGGATCAGCAGTTAGGAGCACTGACTGCTCTTCCAGGGGGCCTGGGTTCAATTCCCAGCACCTACATGACCACTCTCAACCATCTGTAACTCTAAGATCTGACACCCTCACATGGACATGCATGCAGGCGAAACATCAATGCAGCTAATGAGCTGTATGTAGTCGCACCTGGTGTCCCAGCTTCTTGGGACACAAAGGCAGGAAGATGTCTTGAACCCAAGCATTCAAGTCTAGCCTAGGTGGAATAGTGACACCTTGTCTCAGACCAAGAAATTAAGTGTTTCAAATGTTCTTCTAGTCTCTTAGTAGTTGCTATTTTGGACTTCAAAAATAACTTTGTTGTTGTGTTTTTTTTGAGACAAGGTTTCACTGTGTAGCCTTGGCTGTCCTGGAACTCACTCTGTAGACCAGGCTGGCCTTGAACTCAGAGCTCTGCCTGCCTCTGCCTCCCGAGTGCTGGGATTAAGGGCATGTGCCACCACTGTTTGGCCAAAAATAACATTTTTAAACCTGGTTGTGGTGGCACACACCTTTAATCCCAGCACACAGGAGGCAGAGGCAGAAGGATCTCTGTGAGTTCAAGGCCAGCCTGGTCCACGTAGTTAACTCTAGAACAGCTAGGGCTACACAGAGAGACCAGGTCTTAAAAAAAAAAAATCCACTGTTGGGAAGACCGTTTTGGACATACACACAATAGTAATTATAAATAAAGTAATAAATAAACAAATTAATGAGACAATTACTGCTCTCAGAGGCAGTGTCCAAACTGCCCAACCATCTTGCATTGTGGGCCATCCCAACTGCCATGGCTGAGCATTCCACCATGAAAGAAACTGAGGCAGGCTAGAGAGATGGCTCAGAGGTTAGGAGCACTGACTGCTCTTCCAGAGGAGGTCCTGAGTTCAATTCCCAGCAACCACATGGTGGCTCACGGCCATCTGTAATGAGATCTGGTGTCCTCTTCTGGCCAGCAAGCATACAGACAGACAGAACACTGTATACATAATAAATAAATAAATCTTTAAAAAAAAAAAAAGAAAGGAAAAGAAACTGAGGCCCAGAAAGGAAAGATGTACCTATGATTCGCAGGCTGGGGGTACAGGATGAGGTGCCTCATGGTGCCTTGACCACAGCTTGGGCTGTTTTTCTCCATCTGCTTTCTGCTTTTGGGGGCTATTCTGAGTGTGGAACCTACAGGCCCTGTAGTGTGATGTGACCAAAGCCAGTGTCTGGGGATTGTCTGGAAGCTACCTCATGGGGACAGGCAGCATAGGGTTACTATCAGGGTATCTGGGGGCATGGTGACAGCTACCCACTCCTCTTTCTTTGTTTCCATTCAGAAATACAACAACAATTCCTGGCGTTACCTTAGTAACCGACTGCTGTCCCCCACTGATACACCTGAGTGGTTGTCTTTTGATGTTACCACAGTCGTACGACAGTGGCTGAACCAAGGAGGTGAGATTGCTTGTCTGTGCCCACCTTCAGTGGGGTCACCCTATTGCTTGTCTTGGCATCACCAAGCCTAACACCTGTCACCACCACACACACCTGATACTGATGTCACAGAGTACCCTAGTTAAAGAGTACTCCACAGTTTTCACCGCTCAAACAATCGGTGATTGTTTGTTATTACCTGGACTCTGCCAGTGAAGCTAGGGACACAGAAACTACCCAAACAGCTCCCCCGAACTCATGGTCCTTTGGGTAGTTGAAGAAGGACCGACTTCAGCTAGGTGGTGGTGACTCGGGAAAGAGCGGGAGATAAGCGCTCAGGAGGTGTCCTGACTGTTTGTTCAAGGAGGGCTTCCTGGAGGAGGGGGGCATGTGAGGTAATGTCCGTGAGATGAGCAGAAACAGTCAGGAAAAGGAGATACAAGAGTAGCCTGTGCCAAGGCTCTTCAGCTAGGGAGAGCCTGACGTGTCGATCTGTCCAGGAGGGAATTGTCTTTCCCCATCTCTCTCTATCCACAGTACTTGCGTCTTCCTCTCTCATCCTTAGATCCATTTAGTCAGTGCCACAGGTTTCTATTGTGAGTGATCCTGTGCTGTTTGCTTTAGGGGACATAGTCATAACCTGGGACCTGCCATCACAAGGCCCACAGGATCTTTCCAGACACCAGTAAGGTCTTACCAAAGCCCTAGCAGGTAGTCCTGGCCTGTGATGAGGAAGGCCAGAGCAGAGCCCTCCACAGAGGGGCAGGACTGAGATGAGGGAAGCTCAGATTCAGAGAAACCCAAGGAGGTTTAGGAACTGGGAGGGCTTCCTGGATGAGAGTGCCTGTGGGGAGACTCATGGGATGTGCCCTTTAGCCAGATGCATGATGGGATTGAGCAGGCTGGCACCAGGAAGAGCTTTGAAAACGGTTGGACAGAAGTTGAGAAGTATCTCTTCTCTCTCCATTGATGCTGAGTCTGAAGCATCCAGCAGGGCCTGGTATACAGTAGGAGCTTAGTATCATTTACATATCCTCTCAAGAAACATCTCCCACAGCCAGGTGGTGGCGGCGCTTGCCTTTAATCCCAGTGTGGGAGGCAGAGGCAGGCAGGATCTCTGAGTTCAAGGCCAGCCTACAGAGTGCATTCCAGGATAGCCAGGGCTACACAGAGAAACCCTGACTCAGGAAAAAAAAACATCTCCTCTGGGCCAGTGAGATGGCTCGGCAGGTAAAGGTGCCTGCTGCCAAGATTAATGGCCTGAGTTCCATCCCCAGGACCCATATGGTAGAAGGAGAGAAACAATGCCTACAAGTTGACCTCTGACCTCCATGCGCACCCTAGTGCACGCGTACCCTCCACAATAAATAAATAAAATGGGGGAAAATGGCCAAATGAGCAATTTAGTATCAAAAGAACCCCCCCCCAAAAAAAACAAAAAAACCTACCAGCGTAGGGTTGGAAAGCATGCAGTTTAGGTTTACACTGTGCCTTTGCCTATGGCCCCCTGCGTGGCCTTGGCCAAGTCACTTCATTTTTGTGTGCCTTCATTTCTGGCCTGTAAGAGTAAGGTGTCCGAAGATTCAAGGACCTTCCGCAGAGTTTAGATTAGGACCTGGCCCCTGCGTTAGGTGTGAAGTTCTGCTTTACCAAAACTGCTCCTGACCCTGGGTCACAGTGGATGTTTATGACTGAGGATCAGGTTTTGCAAAGCACAAAGAAAATGGACCCACAACAACATGCATGGTGGCACATAGCCTACTAAACCCTGCACTTGGGAGATGGAGTTAAGAGGATCCGGAGTGGAGTTCAAGGTCATTCTTAGCCATATAGTGAATTTGAGAATTTGAGGCCAGCCTGGGCTACATGAGACCCTATCTCAAAAGAAAAAGAGGGCCAGGGAGATGGTTCAGTGGACAAGAGCTTTCATTTTACAAGCATGAGAACCTGAGTTCTAATCCTCCGCACCCATGTGAAACCAGGCATGGCATATGTCCGTAACCCCAGCACTGTTGGGGATGGAGTGTATGTGTGGAGGCAGGTAGGCACACAGCTCTGTGGCCAGCTAGCCTAGCCAAAGGAGCAGGCTCAAGTTCAGAGATCTGCCTCAAAGCGGTAAGGGGGGAAGCAATTGAGGAGGACACCCAACACTCAGCTGTGGCCTCTGTACGTACCACACACACAAACATGCCACACGTTATCGTTCTCTATCTCCAAATATGTATGCTGTATGTATCACACACACACACACAGATTTTTTTCTTTTTAAATGAAAGAAATGAAGGCAGGAGATGGATCCCTCCCCTGAGCATGTTGTTCTGAAAACAATGAAAGGCAGAAATAGTCAAGCAGAAATGTCAGAACCTCTGCCTGCCAAGGAGAAAGTGAAGGGATGTCAGTGTGAGAGGGATGTGTCTCTTTTGGAGCCTCTGCTAGGGGTTGACGTTTGAGCTGAGCCCTGAATAAGGGCGAGAAGGGGCCAGCAACTCAAAGACTAGGAGCAAGAGTGAGGTATGTAGGGTGACAACAGGAAGGAGACCCTGGGGTTGGCAGCTTCCGGCCAGCGGGCCTCCTCCCTCAAGCTGGGTGAGTCATAACCTCAGGTTCCTCCCTCTCCCACAGACGCAATACAGGGCTTTCGCTTCAGCGCTCACTGCTCTTGTGACAGCAAAGACAACGTACTCCACGTGGAAATCAACGGTGAGCCCGATGACTGGTGTAGTCTGTGCATGTGTGCCTGTTGAAATCATGTATCCTTGCTTACCCACGCATCCCTCTGAGTGTGTGTATGTCTTTCACCCCAACGTCCAAACCTAAACAGGGATCAGTCCCAAACGTCGTGGTGACCTGGGCCCTATTCATGACATGAACCGACCCTTCCTGCTCCTCATGGCCACCCCACTGGAGAGGGCCCAACACCTGCACAGCTCCAGGCACCGCAGAGCCCTGGATACCAACTACTGCTTCAGGTGAACTTCTCTGCCTTCCATGGAGGCTGCGCAGGGCTGGGGCTGGACTGTAGTCTGTGGGACCAGTATGCCACCATTGATGCCTGGCTGGTGCTCTTAGCCTGAAGGGCTTGGGGACAAGTTCCTGGTTCTGTAGGCAGCTGAGAGTCCTAGAATATGGGGTGGGTTTTTGTTTTGTTTTGTTTTGTTTTTGTTTTGTTTTGTTTTTACTGGAGTGGTGGGATGAGAGAATTCAGGAAGGTTGGCACAAGAGTTAGAAGTCTGTGTTGGAAGGTTGTCTTGTTGGATTTTAAGTTCTAGCTAGGTAGATTTCTGCCACGTTGAGATTCTAATGAAAGATTTATTGTGAGCAGTTGAGTGTTGACCTCAGGAAAGCAGGAGTGTTGGGATCCTAGCTTTTGGGTTCACAATCATAAGTGGTCTGCGTTGGGTTCCCGTGCTCCTGCAGACTGTAGTCTTCGGGGTTGGCCGCTGCAGAGTGCTGAGTAGTGAGCTCGGAATGGCGGGGTCTGGTATGGGAATGTTAGTGCTAAGGTTGGAGGCGGGGAAAGCCAGGATGGGAGTCTCCTGAGGGTCAGCACCCTTGATCTTGCCATGCTGCAGCCTGTAGAAGTTGGGAGGTTGGACTTTCTGAGATGTAGGCTTAGGGGTTGGTGTGTTGGAATACAGCATTGAAATAACGGGACTCTGGGGAGACAAGATCTTCAAGAGTCGGAAAGTGGGGCTTCTGGAGTGCCCAGATTGCTCTCAGGATGGCAAGCCGCCACCCCCCCTCTTTTCTTTTTTCTTTTCTTTTTTTTTTTTGTTTTGTTTGTTTGCTTTTTGAGACTAGGTTTCTCTGTAGCTTTGGCACCTGTTCTGGAACTAGCTCTTGTAGACCAGGCTGGCCTCGAACTCACAGAGATCCACCTGCCTCTGCCTCCCGAGTGCTGGGATTAAAGGCGTGTGCCACCACCGCCCAGATGGCAAGCTCTTTTTATTGGTTGTTTTTAAGTTATATTGTGCGTGTATGCGTGAGTGTGTGTGTGTGTGTGTGTGTGTCACATGACACTTGTGTGAAGGCCAGAGGACAATCTTTGGGACTCAGTTCTCTCCTTCCACCATGTGTCCCCGAGGTAGAGCTGAGGTGTGAGGATGGGCAGCAGGCGCCTTTACCTACCCAGCCATCTTGGAGTCCTAGTTTGCTCTGTTCTGTGAGAGGCAGGGCTTCGCTGTGTGTTCCAGGCTGGCCTCGGATTCACTTCTTTATCCCAGGCTGGCTTGAATCCTCTAGCTTGGAATTACAGGTGTGTGCAGCCACCTGATTCCAGAATGATGGACCCACACAAAGCTTCAACGCTGCAGATGCGAGGAAGTTGAAATGCTAGCTCCTCGAAGGTTTGAAATCCAGGGTGGGAGTGTTGAGAGCAATGAGCTGACCTGGCCGTTCCCTGCTTCAGATTGCATAGTTAGTTGCGTTCCATGTCAGTCCTCGGCATCTTCAACTCTGGTTGCCATCAGCCTTCACATAGGAGCAGATCGAAGTCCTGACAGATTAATAATAATTAATTTTGATAACTAATTAACAGGTAGCTCTGCGAGCTCTGTTCCCCCACACTAAAGAGAAAACCTAGGAAATCATGAAAATCTCCCTCCCTCCTTCCCTCCCTCCCTCCCTCTCTCTCTATATATGCTCATATATGTGTATATGTTTATACATATATAGATAAGTATGTATACAAATACATATATACATTTGTTCTGGCTATGCCTGATGTATATGTGAATCCTGGAAAACTCAAGTTTTTTTTCTTTCATTTGTAGGCTGGGGAGTAAATGAATAGAACAGTGTTTTCTATCCAATCATTTTCCCCAGCCAGCTTCAATGTTCCAAAGTTTAATTACCAGAGCAGGGAGGAGACCCTGGGCTGAACTCAACACTTTGGGAGAATACTCAAGTTTTCATGCATAGCAACCCCTTTACTCTCCCAGCCCTGTCCCCAGCTGTGATAACCCAAGATTATGTATGAAAGAACACAGTGCCATTTATGAAGGTTTGCCAGATAGAACAACCATGATCTAATGGGTACTGTAGCTGCCAACTATCATGTTTCTCTGAAACAGAGGACAGATGAACATTAAGCAGTACCACAGGTATGCACCCAGAAGAATACAGGTGGCGGGAAACCTTGTCAGTTTCTTCAGCAAACACAGTACAAAGAATGGGGGGGGATATATAGTCAACAGCACTGGGAAAGAGGAGGAGAGGTAGAGAGAAGAGCGGGGAGAAAAAGAAAGGGAAAAGAGACGTACTGTATGGGACCTTTTGGGAACTGAACTTTGAGTAGTATTTGATTTTTAATAAGTTGCTTTTAAATTCTTATCTAGAATTTTATTGTTGTTGTTGCTGCTTTTGTGTTTCTGAGGAGGGAACTCAGCACCTTATACATGATAGGGAAGTACTCTGCCACTGAGCCACACCCCAGCCCCTCACTGGGGGATTCTAGGCAGGGGCTCTACCACTGAGCCACACCCCAGCCCCTCACTGGGGATTCTAGGCAGGGGCTCTGCCACTGAGCCACACCCCCAGCCCCTCACTGGGGGATTCTAGGCAGGGGCTCTACCACTGAGCCACACCCCAGCCCCTCACTGGGGGATTCTAGGCAGGGGCTCTACCACTGAGCCACACCCCAGCCCCTCACTGGGGGATTCTAGGCAGGGGCTCT
>PVIU01025652.1:0-23353 GCA_004026605.1 Ondatra zibethicus
AAAAAAAGAATACAGGAAAGTGAAAAGATATAGTTTAGTCAAAGGAAGTATCCATTTATTCATATAGCAGATATCTATTAAGTGTTAGTATTCTTGGCACTTTTTTTAAGTATTAATGAGTAATTAGAACCACCACAGTACTTAAGTGATTTCTGTATTTTGTTTCTATTGAGAGGTGCAAGTGAAGAGAAAAAGATGACTTATACATCACTACATATTATGATTGAAGTGAATACAATCTGTATTTAAAACTTTAGGAATAATTCGTAGACATATATTTCACTGTAAGTTCTATAATTTTTAGATCATCAAATTATTTACAGAGAAAAATGTGGTAAGTATCTATCATTCAAAACATTACCTAGACTACATTAGTGTACCCGGGAGTTGTGCTTACAGAGGACATTCGTCATCCTCAACTTCCTCCATGCTACTCCTGCGAGCCTAGAGGTCAATGGGAGGCACATCTCTTCAGCTCAGAAATGAAATGTAAGAAGAATTGGAGGAAAGTAGAAACAATTTGGGAGAACTAGGGACAAAGTTTCAAAATAATAGATGTAAGATATATTTGACCTGATGAGCTGTTTGACATATTTTTCCTCTTCACTTTTTAACATGCCTGGATTAAATAAAGATATGTTTGGGTTAAAAATGAAAATAACTCTTTACATTAGTAAGGTTAGAATTCTCAACAAAACAAAGCATGTTGACAGTTCTGAATATTGGAATAGAAATAGCTGGCAGTTGGAAGCCAGAGGTCATGGAGTCTATGCTTGATTCTGTTATAGTTCTGTTTAAGATGGCACCGATATCCCAAGTTCATTTCCTTCCTTGCAGAATATGGCTAAAATATATGTGTTCTCTAGCTCAAAAAGCCATTAACTTAAACCAGAAAGATTAATATGCTATAGACACGGGAAAACTGATGAGCAGTTTTCATCAGGCAGTTTATCTAAGACACAACGTTGAGATCAGTTCTGAACCCAGGCCTCTCTGGTTCTAAAGCCCTAGCAATTAATACACTTTTCAAAGAACAGTGGGTAAAGGCGCTCAGCTGTGACTAAGGAGAGGAAACCGCCTGGTAAGCAGCTTTCTCTCAAGTCAGCTTCAGCTTTAGCACACACCCTAACTCTGTTTTCAGAGGAGAGCTGGGAAAAAATCTTCAAGCAACATAAGCATAGGACCTACGTTTTAGTCTCTTCTGAAATTTGCCTTGCTTGAATTGCTTCATATGCCTTCTTTACAGGTCACATACAGCACGGACAAACATCCTAGTGACTGATCACCAATTTCGGGTAAGGGAAACGGAGAAGCTGAGTAGTGAGACCCCCTCTTCACTAATATTTAAACATCTGCCTTCAGAAGGGTATGATCTAGAGCATAGCAGTGCACTTAAGCTTACAGATGTGCATTTACAAACTTGCTGACAAAACTGCTTATATTTGTAAAATATCTAATGCTTTTCTGTTCAGCACCTATATTATGGATGAACTGGAAATACAGAACAAGTACTTTAATGCTGATATGCCACATAATGTCTTTGCTAAACAAGCAGTCTTTCAGTAGTAAGGATGTTTGTAATGACATAATTTAGAAGCGTCCACAGTGATGGAAACCTTTTGAGCTGCATTAGATAAATGACAGAGCATCTACAATGTTATATCTACAGCAATGCATTATAATGGGGAAAATGCCTGAGCAGCAGGGAGCCTTTAATAGAGAACTCCACAGGCCACTTAAATAGTGTAATCTGAGTTTCAAGTGGAGCATTCTACAGAAACTGTATGAACCTTGCTTTGGGGCTTCTGCTCGGGGTCCACCTGCACTGAAGCGCTCACACAGATCTTCTACAAAGCCAGGTGGGATCATTTTTTCTAGGAAACATCAATTACCTCTGCTTTGGCTCAGAAATGCCATAGTTATTTTTAGATGTATTTTCCACCGGTCTACAAAGTATTACAATTGCCATAACATATTGGATAGTGTCATAATGGGACAAGAATCCCAGAGCAAAATAAACTCTCTCTATGATTCTGCCATATGTATGTTTGCAAACCAGGAGAGTTAAAGGCCATATAACTTTTAATACAGTTACCTGCATTAACACCAATGGGGAGTGAGTTACTTTGATTTCTGAAGATTTCAAATATAATTAAATTCAGGAGATCCCAATCTCCCCTGAGGTCAGCATTAGCTTCTGGTGTTTAAGTTTTGAAGCAGTCTTAACTGAATATAATGAGTCAGGTTCTTCTAGGGACTAACCAACTCACCGATAGGGAGTCACCTTTGGAAGTTGCATTAATGCAGCAAAAGCTTAATAAATTATACTCTACTGATATGACTTCAACTGGTACTTAATTTACATTTGGAAATGACACTGATATATGGGGAATCTAGCTTGTCACGATCTGGGTACTGGTTCTGATACATTACATATGTTTAGTCAGTACATTTGAAATAGTGTGTTTTTAATAAATATAAACAACTAAAATTTTGTAAAAATAAAGCTTTTTATTTTGATTTATAGTAGTGGAGATAGAACCTAAGGTCTTATGTATGCAAGGTAAGTGATCCACACCCCCAGTTTGCTTTAACATTTTTATCTTTTGATTTTGTGACAGGCTACCATTATGTTCATCAAGTTGCCCAGGCTAGGTCTGTTTTCCTGCTGCTGTTATTATAATAGAAACTTTTATTAAAGAATTGTCACAATGTCTAGGACACTGGGATATGTGTGTGTGTGTGTGTGTGTGTTTATTCCATATATGAAACAACGTATACTTAAGGGTAAAGGGAACACTACTACTTCATTGCTGGTGGGAGTGCAAACTGGTAGAGCCCCTTTGGATGTTAGTGTGGCGATTTCTCAGAAAATTAGAAAACAACTTTCCTCAAGACCCAGGAATACCACTTTTGGGTATATACCCAAAAGATGCTAAATTGTACCACAAAGACATGTGCTCAGCTATGTTCATAGCAGCATTGTTTGTCATAGCCAGAACCTAGAAACAACCTAAATGCCCTTGACCAAAAAATGGATAAGGAAAATATGGTACATTTACACAAGGGAGTACTACACAGCAGAAAAAAATGACATCTTGAAATTTGTGGGCAAATGGATGGAATTAAAAAACATATTGAGTGAGGTCACCCAGATCCAGAAAGATAAACATCACATGTATTCACTCATAAGTGGCTTTTAGACATAATGCAAAGAAAAATCAGCCTACAAATCACAACCCCAGAGAACCTAGACAACAATGAGGACACTAAGAGAGACTTACATAGCTCTAATCTACATGGGTAGTAGAAAAAGACAAGATCTCCTGAGTAAATTGTGAACATGGGGACCATGGGAGAGGGTAGAGGGGAGGGAGGAGGAAGGGAGTGGAGCGGAGAAAATATATAGCTCAATAAAAACAATAAAAAATTTAAAAAGTTATTTCTTTAAATATTTTGAGATTATAATATAGTTGTATTATGTCCCCTCTCTTTCTTTTCTGTGAACTCTCCCATAGACTCTATTTCCTCTTTTTCAAATTCATGACTTCTTTTTTATTAACTGTTGTTACACACACACACACACACACGTGCACACATACACACATACACATAAATATGTTCATACATATGTATTTCTAAATCCATAATCCATAAGTACAGCCTGCTCAGCCTGTATGTTACTTGTTTTCAGACTGACGTTTAGTATTGGATACCCAGTTGGTGTGCTCTTCCCTGAGGAAAGCTGCCTCTCCCACTCTCAGTGCTCCTGAGAGGCCCATAGCTCCTCATGGACTTTCCCCCTTTCGGTTTGGAACGCCTGTTGATTTGTTCAGTTTATCTGTGGGAATAAGGACACATACTTGGAGTACCATTGGGGATTATGTTGGCTTAGTAAAGAGCTGGTTGTGAGTTCTCCTCCAAGGACTTCACTAGTCCTGGGGATTTGATTGCCAGCTCCCCAAATTTCTAGTACCAAGCTTGATTTACTTGTTGAGAGGGTCTGAAGTTCTATGCTAATTTTATTTAAAAAATTTTTTTCAATGCTAACTTTTTAAAATCTCTTTAAGTCTTATGCTCATATCAATGTCAAAACAGAACTGTATTTTTATGTAATAATCTTGAGGAAAATATCTTCAGTTGTTCTTTCTGGTATTGTCTTTCATCCACTGAGCCATCTTATCAGCCTAGAGTGTCCATTTTTAGGAGGAAAATCTACTGTAAGAGATGAAAATTTTAATTCTAATTCTCCAAGCAAGTTGGGATAATTAAATGTGTGTATATAACTATCTCAGTTAGGGCTTTTAATTGCTGTGAAGAGACATCATGGCCAAGACAATTCTTATAAAATCAAATTTTTAATTGAGGAGGCACTAGAGTTTCAGAGGTTCAGTCCATTTATCCTCATGGTGGGGAGCATGGCAGCATGCAGGGAGATGCAGTGCTGGAGGAAGAGCTGAGTGTCCTACATCTTGCAGGCAACAGGAAGTTGATGGACTGTCACACTAAGGGAGGCAAAAGAGGCCTCAAAGCCCACCCCCACTGTGACACATTTCTTCCAAAAGAGCCACACCTAAAGGGGGTCATTTTCTTTCAAACCACCACAATAACTTATCAAATAAATGCACTTAGATTAATTCACTCTGCAGCGGATTTTAAAGTATTTTTAGTTTCTCTAAGTACATCAGGACACATCAGTGAAAGGTCTGAATCTATGATTTTAAGATGACACCAGAGAGAAGCAAGTATTGGCAGCAATCTTTCTTTAATTCCTTGAGACTGTTTTGTTTCTTAGCTGCTGTGCACTGCATATGTTTACAAGTGGGTCTGGCCTACACCCTTCAAGAAATATTCATTACCATTGTAAGGATTTGAAATATTTCAGGTCTCAGGTTACAGAGTAACACTTGACTATTGTTATCTCATACAAAATATAAAATGAACAAAGTGATTGTATCTCTCCTGTCCATGAGATGTGATAATTTTAATTAATAATTCTGCTCCTCATATTCTTGCACAAAATTTTAGTATGTCAGAAACTCCTACATTCTTTTAACACAGCTTTTTATTGGGGGGTGGCAAACTTGTAATTTGATTATCATTTAATCAGATACTGCAATAGCTAATATATCATGTATTCTTGGCAGGTCTAGAACCCAGCACACAAATCTTTGTGTATGTCTATGGGGAATATACCTGTGTGCGCCTGGGAGAGACCCCTAGACAATTTTAGTTGAGGTGGTGAGACCATCTTAACTTTGGGTGGTATCATAGGTTTTGTATTCCGGACTAAAATCGAAGGAGAAAATAAGCTATGTATCGGAATGCAGCACTCTGCTTCCTGACTGTGGCAGCAATGTGACCATTTGACTCAAGTTCTTGCTACCACAACTTTCTCATCATGATAGGATGCTTCCTGGAACTGTCAGACAAAGCAAACCATTCCTCTTCTAAGCCATTTCTTGTCTGGTATTTTCTTTCATCAATTAGTAAAGCACTAATATGAATACTGAATGAGAGTCATGGAAGTATCTCTCTGTTTTGAAATAAACACAATTACACAAAAGTGCGAAGGTTGCCACAGCTGGTGGAGTGGGCAGTGGCACTCCGGTCTCACGTGTAGCTTTTGTGTCAGTGTGTGTAAGATTCCAGGACATCGTTCTGGAAGCCAATAGTTTTCCAGAGGATTAATACCTTAAACATTTTATGTCAACGATTGGAACTCCTTAAGAATGCTGATCTTTTTCTTTTATCTGTTGACTTTCAAACCCTGGTATTTTTGACTTTGGGTAACTTTTTAATAATAATGAAGACTTAGATTTTTGGAAGGTTTATGAAATACTTATATATAATTTTTGAAGAAATTAGGCAGTTAAGACATGATTATTTGCATGCTTTCCTGCTTGAAGGCTAGCCCCTAAACTGCTGTTCCTTCTGAGAGGGAGGACTTATAAATTTTTCTTTTTCTTGAAACCCAAAACATACTCTTGTTTTAAGCAGAAAGCATTTAAAGTAACAGGGAGCACAAGTACATGAAAGTGAATTTGTGTCAGAGTCCTCAGGGACACAGATATCATGCACACTGTATTTCCTTCAGTCATCTGAAAGCCAGCATCATTGTTCTTTCCGTCTGTTTCCTGAGTAAATGAAAGAATGGGAAATATACACAATTATTTCTATATTCATGTTTAAGAAACATTACCACTGAAGAAGTTCAGAGTTTACATTTCCTAAATCAAGAGCTAAAGAGCTTAAAATTAGAAAAATCAGATTTGGAAATGTGTATATTCTCTTGGGTCATTCCATAATTCTATTTTTCTCACTAACTTTCATTATCTATGATAAAAGTTCAAAAATTCTTTCAGTGAGATTATTTATTTAATGCATTTAAGATAGTATACTTAGTGCCAAAGATCAGAAATAATAAAATTCATATTTTTTTTAGTATGAACTATTATTTGCCATGATTTTGAGAAAGTGCCCCACTTACAACCCACAGTGACTTGGAACTAACTGTGTAGACCAAGCTGGACTTGGATTGTAGATTTTTTTTTTCTGCCTCATGCTCCAAAGTGCTGGAATTACAGGCATAAACCACTGTATGGCCAATTTGTTATATTTTAAGACTTGATAGCAATAAATTTCTATCAATAAAAAGCCTAAATTGGAGAAAAATCATTCATAATGGATTAATAAAAAGTATGTGACTGTAGTTGTATACTTGCATATGCTCATGCATGGGATAGATAACACTGAAAGGTAGGTTTTGAGTTCTTTAGCTTTATTTCACAGTACCTATTGCAAACCTGTGCTTTGTAGGCACATGTCTGTGCAGGTTAAAGCCGGTAAGAATTAAAACTGAAAGAGAAATGTGAGTCACTTCTGCACTAGAACAAGGATTTAGTGCTAGCGTTTGCACCCTCAAACTGTTATGCACATGGGCAGGTTTGTGTGGAATAACCCGAACTGTAGCTATCTCTCACCGCAGTGCGCTCTTTCCACCGCAACCCCCAGCTCACTGCTGGCCTGGAGGCTCACCTCCTGGGTGGTTTCTCTGCAGTTCCTCTGCCAGTGCTGCCTGCTGCCACGCCTGGGCCCCCTCAAACAGTGGCACAGAATGTAGCAGCTATTGCAGCTCCCTCTTAAACATACCATTTGAATTCCATGGAGGAGAGATCTATAGTTAGGCTAATTTTCTAGCCTTGGTTTTACCTGACCCCAACAGACATTATTTTTCATATTAGCCCACTTTTGAAATATCAGCATGCCTGTGGCACAGATACCACAGGTATGACAAAACCCACAGTGAGCAGAACACCTTACATATGTTTCTTTTTTTTTAAAACTAGGATAGTTTGGATCATTATTCCTTATTTAAGCCATTGTTCTACTTGTCAAAGTGGTGATGAGAAAGCCATATTTTTACTTCACTATTTGAGCACCAATAGGATTAGAAAGGGATTTTTCCACAAATAGAAGGAAAGAAAGCAAATAGTAAGTATTTCAGGATACCACATCCCTAATTGAAACAGTGACCATTTTAACAAGTTTTTGCTTCATTCTTTTATCAAGATATGTAGTAAGAGGAACGGGCTGTGTCCCGCCGCCTGGCTAGCTTACAGCTGAAATAACCACACAGAAATTGTATTAATTAAATTACTGTCTGGTCTATTATATCTACCCTCTTCTTAGCCAAATCTCACATCTTGATCTAATCCATTTCCACCAATCTGTGTAATACCACGAAGTAGTGGCTTACCGGGAAAGATTCAGCATGTCTGACTCTGGCGACTCCATGGCAGCTCTCTTTGCCTGCCTTCTTTCTCCCAGCATTCAGTTCTCTCCCGCCTATCTAAGTTCTGCCCTATCAAAAGGCCAAAGCAGTTTCTTTATTCAACCAATGAAAGCAACACAAATACAGAAGGGCCTCCTACACCAAAGATCAGTAAGGTGTTATCTGAAATACCTAGAACAATATATCTTTTATATATCTCTTATCTGGACAAAGATCAATTAAATACATTAGCAGATATTTTCCATTATTGACCTGCTTATACTATAGGAGAAGCACCTATTTTAGGCTGGCAATAATACTTCATCCTTACAAATGTCCTAGTTCAATATATATATGAAAGAATGAATCATCTGAGCGTTATAAAGTCACTGCATCTTCATTCAGTTTGGAGGTAACCAACTTATTTATTTTAATGGTGACACACCTCTTTCACTGTAGGTGTTATGATATTATATGCAAATATGGAAAAATATGTTCTATAATGATAAAAACAGAAGATGTTCCTATAACCTTCTTAGGTGGGTCTTTAAAAAATTAACATGGTAGGGTTGGCTGTTGAGCAGCAAGCACATGTCTAGCAGCCCTGGAGCCCTTGGCTTGAAGCATAGCACTACTAAACAGAAAAGAAAAATAAAAACACACACTAAGTTGGTGCTTGTTTGAGGGATAACACTTTTACATCTGTGAAATTAAGTTATCTTTTGGAAATAAAGCTATAAGATAATCATTACTTTAATTTTGGTTCATGTATTTGGCATCACTAATAAATACTGGATAATTCTGCAGTTATTTGAATGAGCACTGACAAAAATGGTTGTGCAAGATTTTGCAAGGTTTTAGAAATTTATCAGTGACCTGGGAGAATGGGAGTATGTGCTTATTAAAACAATGTGCTTTACTAAATATAAAAAGAAAATAGAATCAAGGCACATAGGTACCCAGAGAACAATTCTTTATAATTTTAATGTTGACCTTAACTTGAAACATCCCATAATATTTATGCTTTCTTCATCTTTTTACCTTTCACCAGAGTTTAACATTGGAACTTTCTTATAACTTTGTATATGCATTTTCCTGTGTTGGAGTCTGATTATTTATTGCGGAGAGATGCAGTTTATGAATTCTCCTAGTATTTCAGTGGTTTTCAGTTCTTACCGATGATTCATGAGTTTCACATTTCATTACACTGTCTTTAAATTCTGCCACTCTTTATGCAGATGTTGCTAGAGAGTAGGGTACAGAATGTAACATGTGACTCACTATTGTGTCTTTCCTCTCCTGGTATGACTGGTCTTCATGTACCATGAGAGATGAGAGAGGAAAAATTAATTTAGTGAAAGTAGTGGATCGCTTTCATTTTCCTGATTGCCCACATCCCAATTCCTATCCCCAACCATGAAAGAGGAACAGGGCTAAACAAAGCAGAGATGAATCTGGGAAACGTTCATGTTGCCTAGTTACTCCCTTGGTTTGTATGAACCCTTAGTCTACTCCAGTTTCTATACAACTTTACAGAAAAGTGATATTTAGTTTTACTTTTTCCATTGTCAACTTTACTTTTCTCAATGCTCCCCTGAAGGTCACCCTAGATATACAGGACAATGGAACTTCCCTAAGTTGTCCTTGTTGTTGCTGCATTTTCACATGGTGACCTTGAAGGATGGCCTAGTTTGCCCGAGGAGAGCTTGTTGAGAGGCACTTGTGTGGAGTGGGCACCAGCATAGAGATGGGCGGGCAGTAGCTCAAAGCCTGCTCCCTGGGTGCGTTGTTTTCTGTTGATGCTCAAATGCAATAACCTTTCCTGCCTGGGCTATATCTGTAGAACAGACAGACTGCTATTCTTATAGAAGAGGGCAGGGTAGGACTGTTTAAAATGACAGGAGGCAAATAAAAGCATAAGTGCTTGGAATGCCACCACGCTCGCCTTATAGTCTTTATTCTATTCAGTTCTTCAGTTAGCATGTGTAGTAAGGGGAGAGGCTCACCAATTTCAGCAGGAGTATATTTTGCCTTTGGCTTTAGGCTATGTAAGCTATACTGTATTTCAGAAGTAAGAAGATAAAGAGTTTCCCTTAAAAACTAGAACAATGCTTGTGTCTAAAGTTAAGGTGTGACTACATACAGCCAGTGAATTCACTGCATCATTTGATGGCTGTAGTCTATTACTTGTTTTTTTTAACAGAGCTTAAGATAATTACAGGTCTGAGTTTTATGAGATTTTGTTAATGTAAAGAAGATACTGCTATTTCAATTCCTATTCCAATTTTTAAGCATTTGCCACCCTCTAAATGAGGCAGAAGGTACAATATCAGTGAACACAGCAATACTCCTCCTATACTTAGTTAGGTTTTGGTTGAGAGCCATTTAAAACAAGAACAAAATTAGATGACAAAGGATAGCAGACAGAATAAGATTTTGGTGTGCTTTTGTGACTTCAGTGCCAGAAATCTTCAGTTTCATTTTTGATTTGTTGTATGTACTGCCACTTTAAATTTATGTGCCAAACCCTTGCTATATTTTTATTAATTTAGGTTTACTTTGTTATTGCTTAATAAATACATTTACTTTGAATTCTTATTCTCCACAAAGAATTCTGTGTTTTTTATTAATGTGGGTGTATACTTGGAAAAGGTTTTGTGGTTCGCTATTGAGGAGAGATTTCTTTCCAGACTACTGGCTGAATACCCAAGAAATATTCACCAGTGTTGATATCCAAGCAAAATACACACTGTTGGGTCTCATTGCTTAAATATTCCCACTTCTAAAATTACCACTACACCATTGGGGGTGAATGAATACACGCTTACAATTTCAATTTGACAGTTTTAAAGGAAATGGCATGGGGATTTAATTAGACCCTCTCCACGTGCTTCATTGATTCTCAGATGGGTTTTCACTCTAGCATAAGCAGATGTGGATTTCCACATGGAGCTTAGGTTCTTACACCACGGCTGGCATATTTAGAAGAGTATAACAACAGACAGTGCCTGGGTAGCCCACTCCCTAAGAGCGGCTGGTATATTTAAAAGAGTATAACAACAGATAGTGTCTGGGTAGCCCACTCCCAAGGAAAACTGGTGTGGGGACACTAGGATGTACTTCCAATCTTAATCTGTCTCCTTTGTGAAATAAGAGGTTTGAAACTATTAAGAAAATAAGGATTTTTTTGGATAATAGCTGTTATGATATAGAATGAAAGGGAAATTAAGTTGTAGTCAAATATTTTCATTTGGAGCTGTAGCAAAATCTTCCTGAATTTATTGAGAAAGAAATACCACAATTCTATTTTTTGAGTCCTAGATAAATTGCCCACTTGACATTGATAGGAAGCTTTTACTAAAATAAGTTACCGAATCTGGGTATGCTGTCACATGCCTTCAATGCCAGCACTCTGGAAGGAGATGCATGTAGATCGTGAGTTCAACGCCAGTTTGGTCTATATAGAGAGGTGTAGGTCAGTCAGAACTGCACAGCAAGACTGTCTCAAACAACAAAGCAAAACAACAAAAACAAACTACTGAAGATGTTAAAAGTGAAATGTATTATCAACTTTTGAGGATGTTATTTTGAAATATATTTTCTCTCTAAGTGTAATACATTCCCACCTTAAAAGTCTTGAGGTACAACTCTTTCTCCTAATGAATAAATGCTTATGTTTCCTAAGAACTAAATTTTGATATAAATTAGTAGCAATAACTGACTGAAACTGAGCATAGATATCTGAGAAGCAATCACCACCAGCCATCTCACTGGTCAAGCAGCTGAGACTGACAGCACACACTTCATGCATACATGGTATATTCTGAAGAAAGAGGATGTAACAGTGGTCTAACTTTAGTCACCAGGTCCTTCACAGTAGGGCCTGTGCAAAGGCTCCCTTATAATTTCATTGTACTGGCCTGACTCCATGATCTCAGCCTCCTTCTTTCCTACATACCTCCACATATCCCTCAATTTGAAGTGTGTTAAGAAAAGTACTTTTCAGTGTGGATGTCAGTCTTTATGGAATACCTCTGAATGATGCAGGTATGACCATGTAATTCAATCTAGAAACAGCCTTCACAGTTTTCCATCTAAACTGATGGGACTAATACTAATATAAGCAAATGGTATGCTATAGAGGAGGATAATTAAGTAAAATTAAAAAAATCAGTCTTTCCTATTAGCATACTTTGATAGAGCCAAAATGGAGGAAAATGACTATTGAAAGGGCTGAAGAGGAAGAAATTGATGCCTCTGAAGACAGGTCTTACTAATGCCATTTTCTTTCTTTTTTTTTTCCATACATTGTTTTGTTTTATTTTTTCCATTCAAGAACATAATTAAAGATAAAAAAATTTTTTTTTTCCTTTCTTCCCCTTCTCCCGGTCCCCTCCCACTACCTACCTATCTCTTCTGCATGTATTATCTTTTTGAGAACCGAGTCTTTTTGAATGCACTCCTTCCTAGGCCAGGAGGGATGGGGGTGGGCCTTGGACTTCCAACAGGGCAGGGCACCATGCCCTCTTTCAAGGAAGAAGGGGGAGGAAGGAGGGGTGGGGGGTAGTGGGAGGGGACTAATGCCATTTTCTTATTTCAAGCATCTCTCATAGGCACACTGTCCTAAGCAAATTTTCACTTTTCTATTGCCTTGTTATAATTTATGATGATATTCCTAATGTCATGAAATAGCAGTAAACAGGAAATATCCATGCTTCAGTCTTTACCAGGTGATAATTGGCATTGAATAGGTCATTTTACTGTCTTAGAGACTCTTTCTCCTTTCCAAAATTGGGGAATGAAATGATCCGAATATTTCTGACTATAAATCTGAGATGAAATTCCAATTCATGAAGAGCCCCTTTAAGTCTAAGCATGTGGTGTATGCTTGTAATTACAATGTTCAAGATGCCGTGGCAAAAGGATTGTCTTGAATACCAGGCCAGCCTGGAAGACACTGTCTCAGAGCAAACACATAAAACCAAATCCACGTTACTTGACTGTTTAAAATTTGAATATTTATCGCACATACTCTCAGATTTGTTGTGGAAAGTTTGTAATACACACACACACACACACACACACACACACACACACACACACACACACACTTGGTGATAAGAGAACCGCTAAGAACAAGCAGAAATATTGTAGTAGAATTGAGTCCTGATTTCTCAAAGATTCATTATTTAGGTTCTAGTAAGCATCCTTAGAACTGCAGTATTTTATTTATATTTTAGGAAATGGCCAGTCTTCTGTCTTATGAAAGGAATGTTACACTGGACAAAAGAAGTACTGGGATGACTCATAATTCTGTCACTAATTAATGTGTAACTTGGGCAAGGCATATGATTCCCTTTTTTGGATTTCATTCTTCCTGGCTATACAATGAGTCAGATGTTCTAGATAATCTTGAATTTTTCTTTTAGTGCCAAAATAGTCAATTTCAGCCCTAGTTAGAACCATTTGACTGATTCATGTTAGGGAAGAAGTTCAGCTTGGAAGCTCCCTGATAATGAGGCAAAGTGGGTCACATACAGCCTTTTAGTGGAAAAGGTTTCTTCTCCCATCACCATTTAATTACATGTAATAATTCATACTTAGTAAAAACATTGGTTGTCATATCATGAATATGATCTTAAGGTTTCTAAAGCACTTTGAATTACTTGGAAACTGTATATATGTATGCACATGTACACATACATACAAGTGTTCTTATAAATAACAAATAAAATCTCTCCCACTTAAAGATATCAAATTTAGCCTAGAGAAGCATCCTGCATGCTCTCAATCATAGGGTCTAGTATCCAATAGCTAAGCTCACTACCACAGTATGTAGTGATATTTTGTTTTTGTTTTAACAAATAAAGCTTGCCTGAAGATCAGAGTGCAGAGATAAGCCATTAGAGGCCAGGGAGTGGTGGCACGCACCTTTAATCCCAGGACTCAGGAGACAGAGGGATCTCTGTTAGGTCAAGGCCACCCTGCACTACACAATACTGAATCTTTCTAAAAGAGAAACAGAGTTCACACAAAGGTGATCCTAGCACTTGGGTTCCCATGCCTTTAATGCCAGCACTAGGGAGGTGGAGACAGTAGTGATATGGCTGGGCAGAGAGGGAAAGACAAGGCAGGAGACAGGAACTCAGTACAGTCTGAGATTTGGTGGAGACAGCTGCAGTCTGAGGATCACCCCTGCAGTCAGAGAACCAAGTCTGAGGAGACAGTGTGAGGACAGGATGGACCCCTCTGTCAGAGCATTAATAGAGATGAAAGGTCTCTCTAGTGGCTGTTCTGTTTTTCTGATCCTTCAGCCTTCATCCTGTAATATCTGACTCTGGGCTTTTATTATTAAGACCAATTAGAATTCATGCTGCAACAGTACAATTTTTCCTGTTTATTCTCATTCAGCCAAGTGTTATAGTAAAGAAGACCTTGAAGGTATATGGACCAATATTAAGGATCAACTTCAAAATTCTTTTATTGTGCTATTGTAGGGTCTTATATTTGTCAGTGGACCACATTATACATTTTATCATTACTGAAAGGTTTCTTGCCTGAGACTCACCATTCATTAAACAATATTATAAAAAGAAAAAGGATAATACACATTAAAAATAGGCCTTGTTCAAGAGTTGTTGACTGATCTAGGATCCATAATTGTGAAAATGGGCATCTTGAATATCAAGGAAATTTGGATAAATCACCCCAGAAGGGAGCTGATGTATTTAAACGATGATTTGGAAATCCTGGATTTTTCAGGTAGCACTTGCCTTTGCATTCTGGAACACTCTGAGAAGCAAATGGCAGGACTGCCCTACAGAAAGCTCCCAGCACTCATTCGCTGAGTTTCTTATTTGCAGTCCATCTGATTAAATGCAATTGAATAACCCAGCCCTCTGAAACTGATGGAGAAAATACAGAAAAAGTGCCCCATTTCCAGGGTTACAAATTCTGGGCTCTTGGTGTTTTGTATAAACATCTACCTTCTTCCTGTAGGACCCAAGAATTGCCGCTTCTGGAAACAGCTGTGTTGAAAAACTACTAAGAAGCAGGTGAGACAAGAAGCAAAAATTAATTAGAGAAATTAATATTTCACAAATTATCTGGTGGGAACCACTGCTGGGAAGATTTGAATGTTCATATTGAAATTGTAGCGTTGAACTGTGGCATCTACATGAGTTTGAATAAGTGGAAGGTATGCAAAGTTAAAGTACTGTTCTTCCACAAGCACCTTACCCTAGCTTTACTCTCATGCTCTAACAATTTTGGAAAGAATAGCCACTGGGCAAAAGCGAATAAAGTAAATGGTTGTTGAAGTTTCTAACTGACAACTTTGCTTCCCATCTCAGGTCTGTTTTTCTGTGGATCTAAGATACTACTGAAAAACTCTCCTTATTCCCTTTAATCAAAAGATAAAGTTATTCGTAAGACACTCAGCTCTTTGGGCATGTCTGTGGCACAACACACATGTAGAAGAAGGATTGGTTTCCTCATCAAGAATTCAGGTGAAATTATATTTTTGTATAACCTCATAGGCTCCCAAAATTGCAAGTCATATCTACAAAAACACCTCTCTATAAGGTTTTAAAACAGCACACTGCGCAGAAAATAAAGCAGGGTGAAATACTGTTATTTGATATAATTGATCTAGTAAATCAATGTGATACAAAAGCATAAGCTAGTCAATTTTGAGCTGACAGTTATTCAAATAATTTCTAAATTATAAACAAGAGGTTCATCAGTGATAGTTTTGGAAGTGTGGAAAATTTCTCTTAAAAATAAACTCATTATTTATCTGAGTGAAGATTTATAGAGGAGGGAGAGCTTGGAGAAATGGCTCCCATGCACGAAGTGAGATGATTACTTCAACTGCTACTCTAAAGGGGTTTTTGTCTACATCACAAAATATTGTACTATAATTTCTAAAACATAAAATAAGCAACTGCTCTCTAAATTGCCAGCACTTCACTCATCAGCATTCGAGCAGCCAATCAACAGCAGAGCTAGTTAGTTTTTATTCATTTTTAAAAAGGACCCAGGAAAATCACTGATTTTATTGATTGGGATGTTTGTCTGATGGTAAAATTAAATTTGAATTCTTATGGGTGGTTTTCTTCTCCAGACCTAAATATTTCTTATATCCTTAAGAATAGTATGAAAATGTGATATGAAATAACTACCTTCGCAGAGAAGGAAGCAAACTGAGAAGAAGCTCCAGACAGCTCTTCAGAGCTTTTCTTTGCACTGTGAGAACTGAACTTTGCTAGCAACTGCAAGGGTAAAGGCTCAAAGATTTTCCTAAATCAACAGGCTTATGGGTGTCTTACTGAGAATAATAGCACTTTCATTGCCTTTATTTTCTTTAGTCCTTTTACATTTTGTGGGAAATTTTTACTTCTTGGTAAAAGGTATTTTCATTGGAATAAAAAGTAGAACTTTCAAATGCCTGCCATTTTTCTAAAATGCTTTGAAGTTTGAGTTTTCTATATATACCAAGAGTTAAGACCCTCTGAATAGCATGTACTAACAATAAATTTAAGATTTCAAAAATCAACCTACATTACTGCTATAAAAACTCTGCCTGTTGACATCACACAGTCGGCTCTTGTGCAAGTTTCATTTGTGACAAGTATTTATTATACTTATCAAGTGACAGGAAAATGGCCCCTACACTGACACTTTAAAAAACACTGCCAGGCATTGCAGTAGATAACACTGGACCAATCAGATCATATATAAGACAGCGCCAAGAGGGCAAAGCATTTGTAGAAATTGAAAGACAGTTAGGAAAGTGAGTCTATTCAGCCTCTTGTTTTCAGAGGAACCCAATATCTTAGAGGAAGCCTGAGGAAAGCAGCTATGGTAGGCAGGATCCTGGGAGAGCTGCAAGATTCCCATCCTCTGTGTATCATCACCTCTCTTTGACTGTGGATAGAAACAGTGACTATGATGATGGGAACTATAGTAATGTGTGCTGCACTTTGCAAGTCTCTAATTGCCTCACACTGATGTGATGGAGAGGGAGGTAAACATGCATGAATTCATCCTAGTCAGGTGGGCTCCCAACAGAGGTAGAGATAAACAGAGGTAGAGATATTGGAAGCAATAGGAATATTCTCTTGATAGCCCGATTGCCTGGAAAAAGCAAACTGCTATGTGATGAGAGTGTATGTGGTGAGGACCACAGGACAAGGCCCAGATGATAATTTTTGGAAGCTGAATATACTTCCAAGGGTCTCCTTATAAAAGCACAGGAATTAGACTCTACTGTCAACTAGTGAGGTAAAAGGGAATCCTAGAACAGGGAATGTGCTTTGTAGCCCTTATTAGAGCTCGAGGTAAGAGCTGGGCACTGTGGAATAATCTTTGTACACTGTAAATATGGATTACTTTTATTGGTGAAAAAGTGCTGAGTGACCCATAGCTGGACAGGACGAGACTGGGTGGGAAAACTGGACTAGAAAAATGTTGGGAAGGATAGAGTCTCAGGAGTTGCCAGTCACAGTCTGGACACAAAGGAAGCAGAGCAGTTGAAAATGATGTAACAAGCCATGAGCCACATGGCAGCAAGTAAAGAAATAGAAACAGGTTAATTTACAATGTAAGAGCTAGTTAATAAACTTAAGCATTTATAACAAATAATAAGTCTCTGTGTGGTTATTTGGGAGCTGGCTGGTATGACAAAAAAGTCCACCTATACCTGGGACAGACTAACTTGGATTCAAACCCCAGAGAAAGGCAATTGCTAGATAGTAAATTGTGTTGTTGCAAGATACTTACCTCTTGGCATTAAGGCCTGCAACGATGGAATACAAACATATGAGAAATTACTGTTTGCATGTGGACAGAGAAGTTGTAAAGCCAAAGGAAAAAAACATAGTCTAGGGAGCCTCAGTTGGTAAAGTGATTGTGTTTTTCACAGCTAGTGTTAAAAAACGTGGGTGTGGAGCATGCTTGTGATCCCAGCACTGAGGAAATGGAGATGGGAGGATCCTTTTGTGGCTCACTGCCAGTCAACTTCTTTGGAGAGCTCCAGGTAAGGATTTTGAATGGCATGTACACACCATAGAAAATCAGCAAAGTTAAAAGTAGCAGCTGACAGGCTGTAAGTAGGTTTTATGTGAAGCTAATGGGGAAAATATTAGACAAAAATGTTCTTATTCTGTTATGCATGCATGCATGTGTACACATATACACACAAATTCAAGTTTATGTGTGACACTGGACTATAGTGCTTCATCTGTTATTTATCTAGAAGGCAGGTGAGTTCCTGTCTTTCCTCCAAGCTTCCCTTCATCTCATCTGATTTTTATGTGTATGAAATAACAAGAATTTCTCAGTATGTACCATGGTTTTGATAATCAGTGTTATAAATTTCATCCATAGTTCTTTATCTTTGTATCCTTATTTTCATAACAGACAGAGATGGTATAGTTGTCTTGGATCTTTCTATTAAATTGCAACAGTCTTCAGAAGAGAAATAATTGCACAGAACATCTCTATGAGCCAAAACTTGCATTGGATTGTATGGGACCAAGTCTCATACCTTATCGCTCACAGACCATTTCCCCAAAAAATAAGATCAATCTTGTTCATAAAAACTAATCAGGAATAAAAATCTAATTAGTAAACGAAGAACCAACTGAATGGATATCAAATTTTTACAATTAGCATTGAAAAGACTTTTGACTTTTTTCATACGATAATGTAAAAGCTACAAACTTGAACTTTGTTGAAAGAATACATCAACGCCTGGGGAAATTGATATTCTACAGTGCCAATATGTAAACTTTCTTGACAAAAAGTGACTTGATATTTGATAGCTATGACTTGGATATGTGGATAAATAGCAGCACGTTATATTTTAAAAATATATAGCTAAAATTTAACATATAAAGTTTTTATGCAAAAAATGTGTTTTGCAACATTTAGATTTACTTTCAAGTATAAAACCTAAATCACGTTGATTTAGTATACTAGTACAAAACTCCAGTGACATGTTATATAGCCATTTAAACATATTTAACAGCAAGTCATATGTAGTGATACTTAGTATAGTTTAGGAAAAAGACTTATGCAGAATTGTGTCTATTGTGTGATTTAAATATCACAAGATATGAATGGAACACGAAATCCTGAATGGAAATGTATAACTGTTTATAGTGATTGTGCTTGCACAACAGGGTTATGGTGATTTATTTTAATTTTTTTGTTCTCCATTTTTGATATTCTAAGAGTATATATAACTTTAAGAATAATTTTTAGAAAGCAAAAAACTGTGCTCAGAAACTTTTCCTAAAGGAAATCATGTTTAAGAACTTTTACCCATTAAGATTAAATCCATGGTACTTTTAAAATAGATCTAACAGAAATTATTGGATGGTTGAAATATGGTAAAATACAAATATGTATTTTAGTTATGCTTAAATTCACTACGGAAATATCAGACTAATAGTACAGGCCATTTACAACTGTAGCTATGCTTTGTACTGTTTTGAGAAAATTTAAAACAACCATTTAAAAAGAAAAAAAATTCACACAAACCCAACTTTTCCATCTTGTTTATTCTTTTGAGATTTGCCTTATAAAGCTGATGTTCTTATATAGCAGCATGGTTGGGGTGGGAATGTCTTATGGGTGTAGCACACATCTTTAACACAGACCCCTTGCACCATGGGACTGGCCTGACACTGTATGGATTGCTGTTTTGCTGCCCTGCTATTTTTGTACTGGGGAAACCTTTTATTGTTATTATTTTCATATAATAATATGAAATAATATGGCATAAAATAAAAGATACAGCTCAGAGAGTTTTTCTCGTCATCTCTCAAGCCCAGTGTGATTTTTCTTCTTCATCTTGAAATCTTAAAATAGGAAAAAAAAATGATTAGAAACACATCTTTTAACCTGGGCTAGATGCTTAACAGATGCTATTTTCTTTCAAATCCATCATTTTCTGTAGCAGAACATTTAGAAACAGACAAAAAGTGGCTACAATATTTACAGTGATTTTCAGTGGAACACAATAGCATATTGAAATCAAGCAGGAAAGACTGAGTTGTATGTCTAGTGAAACAGAGTAGAAAGAGAGAAGCTGATGTTCTAGCCTTATAGCGAACTCCAGTTTTCTCCTTCTGTCTCTGTTGAGATCTCTCCAGACCAGGAGGGAGAAAGCTTCTCTACCACAGTGCTGGGTTTTGGTGGTCATGGTCCTGACCTCTGGGTGAGGTTAATTGTTTTGAAAAAGCCACAGTTTCTGATCATTTCATTGCTTCCATGCTAAATCATATTCAAGACACTAATTTCATTTCTTTCCGGGCTCTATATAGGTGAACAAGCAAACGCCACTTCTATATTGTTTTCCAGTTTTCAAGTGAAGCCTAATTAAAGAAATATATAGTTTTTATTGAGCTGCAAGGAAAAGGGACATGGGGCACAATTAAGTTTGCATCAATAATTAATGACATAAAATTATTAATGTAGCAAATATTACACATTAATAAGAAATATATTTTGTCACCAACTGCTGCATAAAATATTCCATAATATATAATCCAAAAGGAAAAATGGGAAAGGAAAATTAAAAAACATTATATTTCTGCTTGAGTTTATTGGTGTTAGAAATGAGATGTTTTCACATTTCAGTACCGAAATATCTAAGGGGGAATTGTTCTGAACCAGGTTTTAGAAGGTGGGTGATACAAGTATATTAATTATAAAAATTTATTTTCTGTAACATGATTTTTACTAGAGGGCTATAACACTTATTAATCTGTTTAATAGTTTTCTCTGATAGATGACTGCAAATTCAAGAAAAAGACAGGCCAGAGGCTCCATTATGCCATTTTCCCATCTTCTCAGGCAGAGCTTGAGTTTGTTCTTGCTTTTAGGAGAGAGGAATTTGACACCAAAACCAGCTTTGTATTTCATGGATCCTTACTCAAAAAGTTTTCTTAGTCACTAAAAGTCCCTTGAAAAATTTAAAAAGGAATATTTATCTCCCTGGCCCCCAATCCCTAGTACTCTCTAGCCTGGATTTCTTCTTCATCTTCATCTTCTTCTTCTTCTTTTTTTTTTTTATCACAAACCCACAACTGACTAGTTCAATTGGCTAATTCATAGTGTACACTATGTGATACATCTTAGGTGCTGATAAACAAAGAATAAATAACAAAGAGGTTTTAATACAGTGGTACCAGGGCTCATTTAAGGTGGGAGGTTGAAAGAAATTCTGAGCCAGGGTTCCGTAGTCAAACCGAAAGGAACCCTATTGAGGGCTTCCATAAACCAGGAACCCCAGAGGGCTCACTACCTGAAGATTATGGCCTCTGTGAAGACAAAAGGTGATCAGTTACTGTGGGTCTTGGGCTAATAGCGGGAGAGGGACATCAAATGAGAAAACTAAGGTGCAGGCATTGAAGCAGAGTTTATCATGTATCTGCATGATTTCCAGAACATGTGACACATGTTCTTCCAGCGATTGAGAGTTTAGTATCACAATTAGAATGGGCTGTCAGAAGTCGGCAAAGCTGTTACTAGCAGCATTGACATCTTTCAATCTAGTTTCCAGTAGATCTGGGCTGTACATACTTTACATGTGAGTTTCCATGAGATCCTGGCTGTTGGCCACTGCTGCAGAGCTGTACATACTTTCCATGTGAGTTTGAACTAGATGAAGGGGAATGACCCATGCCTCCCATTTTAATGCTCCGTTGAGCTTATGTTTATTAGCTTTGCAAACAAAATCCACTATGAGAGGTGAGTTAAACAGAAATATAAGATTGCCATAAATATATGTAGGTTTATTGATTCCTGGCTGTTGATGCTCCTCCTTTTCATTAAGAGCTGTCTTGTCTGAATCAAGACAAAAATGTGCAATGTGTAAACATTAGCAATCATGTCTCTATTGATGAAACCAGACTTTAAACAACAAATATCCACTATAGGAAAATGACTGAAGGCCATGTAAGGAAAAGAGCCGAAACCTCCTAGTTGATAACTAGCAGAAGAAACAAAACATCTAGGTAGATTCTACAGTTGCTGGAGGAAAGAACTAATGAAATAAAATGGAAAACTAAATGTGGAAATGTAACAGTTTGAAGAGTTTGAAAAGGCTTCATGGAAAAACGTGACATTTAAGATCTTCGTAATTGGTTGGGAGAAATGGGTAGCAGAAGGAAGAGTGAGGATGACAGCGTGTTTGGAGGGATGCACGGGAGTCTGAACACAGGAGGTCCGGCTAGTTAGGGAATAGCCTGTGTCCCAAATAGCTGAACCAATGCCAGCAGGCCTATGCAGCAAGGACGGGAAGGTTTTATAATTTTGAAGCTGCCTTGAAATGACAAGCAAGAGAAGCTCATGGACTGGCTCTCGGAAGGACAGGTGTGCATGTCAGAGCTGTCCCTGAGTGTCATCTCATTCATTCATTTGTTAGGTTCTTGGTGCTGAAAACCGAATGCAGTGCTTGACCTCTTCTCCACTGAGCGAGACGCAAAGCCCCCAGTGTTGTGGCTCAGTGAAGTGTGCTGCAGTCCTATAGAGCAGCGGCACTTGATTGTTCTCTCATATCAGTTTGTCTTCTATCCCTGTCTTTCATGGCTATTTGTTTATAATAAGTGTTGAGAATCAAATCAGTGTTGATCAACTTTTTCTTTACTGCCTTTCTTAGCTTGTCACCAAGAGAAAGTATCAGTAAGTCTGAGAATTTGGATCTTAAATGTTCTCCTAAAGTGCAGGCCAAGTTGAAGTTGTGTTTCCAGACCTGTGGTAGAATTATGAGGTAGTTGGAATTTGAGGAGTTCAGATCTAGTGAGTTGCAGTTATGTCGTCAGAAGCTGTTCCTGGGAGAAGAAATTGAGATCCAAACCTTCTCTTTCATCTCCTATTTTTAAAGATTATTTATTTTGTTTTATTTATTTTTTAATTTAAAAATTTATTTAAATATTTCATACATGACTAATGTACATATTTGTATATAATATAGTATGTAATACATATGTATATATGTGTCTATGTATTATCTTAATCATGATTCCACTTGAAAACATCTGGTATCAACCAAAACCCAGGGTTGTGAGCACACCTGTGAGGGATTTTTCTTGATTGAATCATTTTAGTTTAGAAGACTCACCCTAATCTGAGCAACACCTTCTGCTGGCAGCCTTCATAAAAGGACATGGAAGAAGGAAACTTTTGCTTTTTGCCCGTTTGCCTTCTCTCTGCTGGCAAGTGTATCTATCTTGATTCTGAGGCACTCCTTTGCTGGAGTTAGAATTTTTTTTCCATTCAAAAACATAATTAAATAAATATTTTTTTTTTTACATTTCTTCCCCTTCTTCCGGTCCCCTCCCACTACCTCCCACCCCTCCTCCCTCCCCCTTCTTCCTTGAAAGAGGGCATGGTGCCCTGCCCTGTTGGAAGTCCAAGGCCCACCCCCCTCCCGACCAGCCTAGGAAGGTGTGCATCCAAAAAGACTCGGTTCCCAAAAAGATAATACATGCAGAAGAGATAGGTCCTAGTGTCATTGTTGATGGCTTCTCCGTCTGCCCCCTTTCGCTGCCACATTCAGAGAGTCTG
>PVIU01025653.1:0-23350 GCA_004026605.1 Ondatra zibethicus
TTATTAGGACAAAAGGCATGAAAATTAAAGAATTGTTGATCATTCTAAGGACTTTTACTTAAAGGTTATAATCTTCTTTGGAAACACATTTGGTGTTTTCTTATTTAATATAGAATGCTATTACCAGCTGTTCATGTTGACCCCTTATTTCTTTGTTTTAAATGAATTTTCCCTTAGCTTTGCACAACATTTCATCTTCTATAAATCACCATTGAAAGGTGGAATTTTCAGTATTCATTTGTGTTTAATGCACTGTCAGTCAAGATGTCAAGTGGAATTATACATTGCATGAGATATGAATGCAAACAACTGTAGTTTTATAAAACTTCCAATCTAGTTAGGGAATAAGAAGAGTAGGTTGCTTAATTAGGCTATGTTACAAAGTTAACTGCTCTTGCAGAGAAGGGGAGGGCTTAAATTTGTCATGATTGAAAAAGTCTCACATGCATATTATAGTAGTTAAGATGAAATGTAATGATGAAAACTAATGTTTAAGCAATATAAATAGGAATTGTTGTATAAAGTCAAACAATATTAAGATGAAAGATTGGCATAGGGGACTGAATTAGGACATCAGAAAGTATGAGCAAAAATGTCAATATGAAGCAGTGTTTCTGAGGAGATATTAGCTGAAATAGGCAATAAAATAAGAGAAAAAACTTTGCAGATGGATTGATGATCATTGCTGTTTTGAGTAGTATAGACCCTTAATACCTTCTTTGCATTGAATTATTTTTGTGTGTGCAAGTTACATCACACAGCATACATGTGGAGGTCTGAGTTAAACTTATTAAAGAAAGTTCTCTTCTCTCCTTTCACTAAATGAGTCTCAAGGATCAAACTCAGGTCATAAGTTTTGGAAGAAAGTGCTCTTACCATTGAGCAATTCTTTTGACCCTTTCAGATCATTTTATTTCTTTGGAATTGTGTCTATCATGTCTGATTTCTTTTGGATTCCATATGTATGCAATACTTTGTTTCATCCCTTCATTTTTTTCTCTTTGTTTCTGTCCTTAGAAATGTTTTTGTGTGTGTGTGTGTGAGTGTGTGTGTGTGTGTGTTTATTACTGGGTCTTTTATTACTCTATATTTTGGTTAAAATATTTGATATTTCAATGTAAGGTAACTATCAATGCATAGTATTCTTCTATACCTAGCTTTAATATTTTATCCAATTAATTAATTAATTATCATGTGCATGTTACAGCAGGCATGTAAAAATCAAAAGGTGACTTATAGGACTAGGACTTCTCTTTCCACAATGTAGGTCTCAGGCCCTGAACTCTAGCAATTGGGCAAGACAGCAAGTTTCCTTACATACTAAGTCAACTTGCTGGCCCTACATACTGACTTATGATGTGGTTTGTAATATACTGTGGTGTTTTTTTTTTCACTATTATAGTCAGCTTCCTTTTGGGTAAGTGATTTGCTGAAGTAGTATTTATTGATTTTCACATATTAATTCTGCTACACTGTAGATTTTTGTTACATAAAATGAAAAATTTTACATCAGAAAACACAAGAAATCACTCAACTTCCAGGAACAAGGCAAGCTAAAGTTTTGAAGGATGGCAAAAACTTGGTAATAGAGCATTAAAGAGGTCTGCCTAGATCAATTTAAATTATTTTCAAATAGTATATCTGGTATAGGAGGTTCTTCTGTATTTGTGTTTCTTTCATTGGTGAATAAGAAACTGCCTTGGCCTTTTGATAGGGCAGAAATCAAATAGGTGGAGTAGATAGAATGGAATGCTGGGAGAAATAAGGCAAGCAGTGAAAGCCTCTATGGAGTCACCAGAGTCAGACATGCTGAATCTTTCCCGGTAAGCCACAACCTTGTGGTCAACACAGATTAACAGAAATGGGTTAGATCAAGATGTGAGAGCTGGCCAAGCAGAGGCTAGCTATAATGGGCCAGGCAGTAATTTAATTAATACAATATCTATATGATTATTTTGTGCATAAGCTAGCTGGGCAGGATGCATCCTGCTTTCTCTTATTACAGATTCATACTACATGTATCCAAGAATTACATTAAGGAAACAGTGAATACTTAATAAGGTATTTTACAATTAGTATAATTTGTGAAGGAATCCACATTCAATAAAATAAAATCAGTTTTTATTTTGCATCATTTATGCACATGACTATATCCACTGACATGTATCACTAAATCCCAGGGCTCCCAAAATAGCCATTTTGTCCATGAATGCAAGTCTGTGTAAGAGAATACTGTATAAATGATTATACATTTTACATCAATACCTGGTTTAAGTCTATGGAGAAACAATGTGTGTGTGAGCAGGTTTTTTTTAAATACTGCTGCTTTTATTCTCTGAAAATAGCAGTTGGAATCCTGAATGACAGCAATGGATGAATGACTGATGGACTGGGGATTTCCACATGAGTAGTTATAGTCCAAGCATAGATCTTTGTTTGCTCACTTTGGTTTGATTGTTTGTGTATTTTTGGTTTTATATTATCTTCAGGTTTCAGTCATCCTGTAAAATATTGACGGGCTTTAAAGACTGCAAAGCAGGCTGAAATGGGGTTGCTGATAGCTACATCATCAACACACAGGTTTCTGATATCTAATACAAAAATGGAGACTATAAAACAAAATGCCATTCCCATAATCTCAAGACATGAGTCACAGAGCAAATGTGCAACATCATATAATGAAGTGATGTCCCAAGAAGGAAGACAAGCATGGTGGTATCCTTACTCACCCATTTAGGAATACTCAATCATTTTAATTTTTTATGGATCATGAATTCATACATGTAACTTCTCCTTCTCATTACTTTCTCCATCCACCCAGAGAAACAACACAAATGATACAGCAAGAGCTATTTTGGAAAAGAAAATTGTATATGTGTTCAAGGGTGAGACAGTTGAAAGGTCAGTGGTATATTGCAAAGTGACTTTCAAAACATGAAAGAGTAGTAGTCTGGAAAAATGCCCTGCTGAAATGAATAGCTGTATTCTAGAGTACAACAGCCTAACCAAGAACAGTTTACACAGGCACAACAGAAATGCCCCAGTTGAGTGAATGCTCCCTCATACTTAAACCTGAAAATGAGCCACAGAAATTCAGGCTGGATTTAGTCTCCATTTGCTAAATAATAACTGTTTGTCTGCCTATCTGAATACGTATCAATCTAAATATAAATCTGCATATACCTTATTTATCAATTTGTATATTTATCTCTATAATAATATCTCAAAAAGAGTGAGAAAAAGAGATATATATTTTTTTATTTGAGTGTGTGTTTGCCTGTGCGAATGTGTGTATGGGAATGTACAGGAATGTATACTTGACTTAAAAATGTGAAAGTCAGATGTAATTGCCCATATCTTTTTCCATCTCTTTCATGTTTTTATTAGACATAGTTTCTTACTGAACCCAGAGTTGACCATTTGGGTGTGATTGTCTGGTCAAGCTGGAGGGATCCTCCTGCCTCCACCTCCTACCAACTGGGATTACAGACACACATATACTTGTCTGGCATTCTTTTTTTATTGATTTTTATTGAGCTTTATATTTTTCTCTGCTCTCCTCCCTGCCTCTGCCCTCCCCACTTCAACCCTCCTTCCAAGGTCTCCATGCTCCCAATTTACTAAGGAGATCTTATCTTTTTCTTCTTCCCATGTAGATTAGATCTATGTATGTCTCTCTTAGTGTCCTCATTATTGTCTAAGTTCTCTGGAATTGTGATTTGTATGCTGGTTTTCTTTGCTTTATGTTTAAAAACCACTTATGAGTGAGTACATGTGATAATTGCCTTTCTGTGTTTGGGTTACTTCACTCAAAATAATGTTTTCTAGCTCCATCCATTTCCCTGCAATATTCAAGATGTCCTTATTTTTTTCTGCTGTGTAGTACTCCAATGTGTAAATGTACCACATTTTCCTCATCCATTCTTCAGTTTAGGGGCATTTAGGTTGTTTCCAGGTTATGGTTATAACAAACAATGCTGCAGTGAACAAAGTTGAGCACATGTCCTTGTGGCACGATTGAGCATCTTTGGATATAAACCCAAAAAGTGGTATTACTGGATCTTGAGGAATGTTGTTTCCTAATTTTCTGAGAAATTGCCACTCTGACATCCAACAGCACTGCACCAGCTTGCATTCCCACCAGTAATGCAGAAGTGTTCCCTTTCCCCACAACCTCTCCAGCATAAGTTGTCATCAGTGTTTTTGATCTTGGCCATTCTTACAGGTATAAGATGGAATCTCAGAGTTGTTTTTGATTTGCATTTCTTTGATGAATAAGGATGTTGAGAATTTCCTTAAGTGTCTTTCAGTCATTTTAGATTACTCTGTGGAGAGTTCTCTGTTTAGGTCTGTACTCCATGATTTTTTTTATTGGATTATTTGTTTTTTGATGACCAATTTCTTGAGTTCTTTGTATATTTTGGAGATCAGACATCTGTCTGAAGTGGGGTTAGTGAAGATGTTTTCCCATTCTGTAGGCCATCTTTTTGTCTTGTTGACCGTTTCCTTTGCTTTACAGAAGCTTTTCAGTTTCAGGAGGTGCCATTTATTAATTGTTTCTCTCATAGTCTGTGCTGCTGGGGTTATATTTAGGAAGTAGTCTCCTGTGCCAATGCATTGAATATACTTCCCACTTTCTCTTCTATAAGGTTCAGTGTGGCCGGCTTTATGTTGAGGTCTTTCATCCATTTGGACTTGAGTTTTGTGCATGGTGATAGATATGGGTCTGGTTTCTTATGGGTAGTGGACGATCAGATTTCAGGTCCTTGTGCTTGCACAGGGAGCACTTTATTCTCTGAGCAATCTCACTGGCTTTCACAAATATTTTCTTTTTTGGCACCAAATTTTTAAAATACTTGGAAGAAAAACATTGAAGTTATAAACTGGCAGTGATTTACTGAAAATTAAATCTATAGATACACAATCTCTAAAACTATTATTCAGCTTGTATTAAATACAAGCTTATTTTAATTCAAAATGATTATTAAACTATTAAATTATTATTTTGAATTTAATATTGATATAAAATAAAATATAGTACCCAAGGGGAGACTTGACATCCTCATTTTACATTATGAGACTCCTGGCCTTTGTCAGCTTCATCTTCATAAATATTCCTTAGCATTTACAGTTGTAATGCTGTAATAAATACTAAATAAAGAAGCAAGAGTGAGAATTCTCACCACTTTGACAATAGTGTGTTCAACAGAGAGGAGAGGGATTATTGTACTGACACACTCTAGCCAGTAATAATGAAGAAACAGAAAGATCCTATCAACATTTGCAGAATGGAATTAAAGGTCACAACACATCTCTTGATGATGTGGGATTTCCCTCTGTATGCTGTGATTACTGTTGATGAATAAAAAACTGCTTTGAGCATATAGGATAGCAGGGCAGGACAGAGCAGAGCTAGATGGGGAGGACTGAACTGAATGCTGGGAGAAAGGAGGTGGAGTCAGAGAGAAGCCATGTATCCTGCCAGAGACAGATGCTGGGAACTTTAAGCCACAGCCACATGACAGTACACAGATTAATGGAGATGGATTAAATTAAGATGTAAGAGTTAGCCAATAAGAAGTTAGAACTAATGGGCCAAGTAGTGTATTAAATATACAGTTTCTGTGTGATTATTTCTGGGCTAAGTGGCAGGAATCAACAAGTGGTCTCTTTACTCCATCTAGATTTATCTTAAGATCATACTATGAATAAAACTAAGGTTAATAAAATAATACAGTCATGCAAAGTTATGTTGTACTTAAAGATTGTGAATCAATCCATTTTCTTCCTTTTTGGAAATAACAATAAATTATTAGGAGTCAGTTTAATACTATATCATTTTAGCAGGACAATAAGAATTTCTCTCATGGGAAAAAATACATTCTCTGTTAGGGCTTATGGTTTGTTTAGCTATAGGTAATGGATAATAGTATGAAGTCAATACATGTTTACAATGTGCTCTGATCAGATTAAGAATATTAATATATTAATGACTTAAAATTTTAGGTATCATTTATATAATATTTGCACATATTTATTCAATGCAGACTATTTAAATCATGTAGAAAATATGTTCCTTATCAGAGTAGTTAGTTATTATTTCTATATCAGTGCTGTGGCATTGTCTTTAGAGATTCTAGGCTCCTTTCTTCTAGATGTTCATAACATATGGAGTAAGTTTGTGTGTATGAAGCAAATTCAGAAAAATATTTTTAGAGCACTCAAGGTTCCTAGTTCTTCCCTTAGTTGATTACATCATGTCCAGCTATCTCTCTTCTCAATCAATTACCTCAGCCTTTAAAGATGGTAAAAATTCAATTTTTTTCTCTTTTTTCTTAATCATCCAGGAGGAAAGATAGTCCGTGAAATTTGAAGTTTGTCTTTCCACATAAATTTGACTTCTTTTCCTGACATAATATCTTCCATTTGTATCCACTTTGTTGCAAATGATAGGATGTTCTATTTATTGTGAAATAATACCCCAATGTATAACAGTATCACATTTGGACACATCTATTTACTGCCTTTGTGTAGAGGTATATGTTAAAGTGCAATTTTTCAGGTGTTAGTTTTTTCCTTCAATCTCGCTCAAATTTTGAGAAAGAGTCTCTTTTCTTTGGTTACCATGCTGCTTTCCTGGAGTTTGGAGTTCTATTGCCTGTCTCATCATAAGAGTGTTGGGGTTTCAAACTAAAGCCACCCCATCTGACTCTTTTTTGATGAAGAAATGAAGCATTCGATAAAACATTGTGTGGAAAACAAACCAACTAATTGCTTGAGGTAGTATATTCCAAACAAAGATAAGACTTAAAATAATAAAATACCTGGAATGTAAAAGATGATATTAATTAAGTTATCTCAGAATTTCACTGTTCAAAAGATAAACAGAAATCTTATCTATTCTTTATATGTGAATCACAGTAAATAATATGAAGTATGTAAAATAAATTGTATAATAATATTTTTCTTCATGAAATTCTTAACTTCAACTTCAAAAGTTATAAAAACTAAGAAAAATAGATTAAATATTTATGAAAATCAATAACATTATAAAATAAAGTATTTTCCCATGGACAGTAAAAAGACCTATAATATGAATATGTAAGGATTTTCAAGATACTAAAAATACCTGATGTATGACATTACAAAATATCTGAAGTAATAGATCAGAGAAAGGAGGTCAGTACTTTTGTCTCTGTCAGTAGGACACACTTCACTCTCACATATGATAGGAGCTCAGTGTTCTAGAACATTGGTGCTCAAGGCAGAGGTGAGGCTTCTCTATTTTAAAGCTTCAAGTTTTTACTATTATTTTCTGTCCAGGTTGGGCTTTGAGAATATCCTTTTTGGTTATATCCTATCTGCCACCTTTGTTCTTCTGACTCCTTCAAGGAGTATAGTTTTACACAATTCCAGAATAATTTAGTCTTCTCCCTTGCTCACATCTCCAACCCAAGTATTCCTCAGGTTGCTCTAGTGAATATGTTTGTCATCACTACCAAACTGTATTTCCATTTTCGTGAGGGCAAAATCAAATCATTTGTGTACACATGCAAGTGCCCACGGATATCTGTGTTGTACGTCTGGGGCTGGGGTGACAGGTAGCTGTGAGTCATCCAATACCAGTGGTGTGAACTACAGACGGGTTCTGCATGAGCAGCATGTGCTCCCTACCACTGGGCCATCTCTTTAGCCCCTACATTTCTTTGAGGTAGATCAGTAAAATTTGCTTGCTTTCCATCCTCTGTATACAGAGGGTCTTGGAGAGGAGAGGCAGGAATTTTCCATTCTCTTTTGTCAAACTTACGTAGTCTCCTCTGTGTTTAAACCCCTGCCTCAGACAAAATGCATGCAAGAGAGACCATTTAAATGAATTATTTTCATTTTCATGATATCCAGAACTTGGGTGTTCCAGTCTCATATTCTGGGGATTTTAACATGACCTTTTTTTCTCCATCCATGATTATGATGCTTTAACCATTTCAATTATGTGCATATCCATCCTACCTTAACCATTTTCCCCTTGAGAAACAATTAATTATAGAAATATCTTTTAAATCTCATTTTCTCAGTTTCAGATGAGGTTTAAGCAATGTTCCATTTATAATATCTGTTGCTGTTGAGACCTCGGAAACAATAACGCACAAGGCAATGAACACAGGACTCTAAAAAAACCTCTGTAGAAACACAGCTTTGGTGTTTTTCCCTGTGCTGGTACAAAATAGTAAGCTAAAAACATATAGTCTTCAACTATCTTCTTCTAAGTATCGAATATACTCATCTTCATTTCATGCTAATTAAAGTTACTGAAATTGTCTAATTTAATTCAAACTTCCTCGTGTAGGATACCTGTAAAGAAGAAATAAACCAAAGTTATGCACAAAATTAAGCTAAAATTGTGTATTGTAACAGGAAAGTTATACTGACAGAGGGTATTTCTTTGACAATGCGATATTTTGAACATAATTAGAGATTAGAGATGTTTGCAAACCAAGTTGTATTGTAGGTAATTAAGACATACTAGTTTAGGTACTAAGGTAAGTATATATAATTCTAGCATGATTGAACATCAATATTTGCATCTGTTTAAGAGTATTTAAAACAATTTAAACCAGACTAATCATTTCTATACCTTCTAGCATTATCACCATGTTTTCTCATTTTCTTACTCTGAGCAATTAGTGCTATGAAAACTAAGCACAATATAACTGTAAAATCAACCTTGTGGTAGAAAATCAAACACATACAATGAAAAGATAGGATCCTTTAACTTTGAGACTTTGTACTTAATATACATACTGAGAGTTCCAGTTGTTATACACAGCAAACTCCCAAACATGGAGGGAATGGGAGACAAGAAATATTTGTGGAAAAATAACTATACACTAGAATAAATTCTTGAAACTACTGGGAGTGTGTATCTTTTTCTTTTTAGCTTGCCATCTAATGAATCTTGTCTTTGTTCTCATGATTAATGGTATATGTGGTATATACTGGTATAGTGCATATATATCTACCTGAAATAAACACATAGAAACTGTAATATTTGCTAACTCTTACATATTAATTTAACCCATCTCCATTAATCTTGCATCACCACGAGGCTATGTCCTACCAGCAAAGTTTCAGAATGTCTGTCTCAGGCAGTGGCTCCATGGCTTCTCTTGACTCTGCCTTCTTCCTCCCAGCATTCACTTTAGTTCTTCCTGCCTATCCCTATCAGGCCAATCCAGTTTCTTTATTCATTAACCAATAAAAGCAACACATACACAAAAGGACTTCCCACACCAGCCTGGGAACTTAATTCATGACTTCTGAAAGGTCTATACACTTTCTTCACCTTTGAGCTACCTCTACAAGCTCTCATTTAACTATATCTTGCTAAATATGTCACTTGTTCAAAGACTTTTTCAGTTACAGACAAGCCTAACAAAAGATGCTTAAAACGTGTTCAACTACATGAAAAATTTAGTAGAAATAGGATTGCTACTTCAGTGTATACATAAATGTAATATGTTGTTACTTGTGGTAATCTGTTTATTATTTCCCACTACTGATGTGGGAGTCCTCTCTATGTGTTATGATTAACATTAATGAATAAAATCTGTTTTGGCCTGTTGTATAGGGCAGAACTTAGGTAGTCGGGGAAAACTGGACTGAATGCTGGGAGAAGGAAGGCAGAGAGAGATGCTATGGATCTGCTGCTGAACATAGACATGCTGAACCTTTGCTGGTAGGCTACAACCTCATGGTGATACAGTGATTAATGGGGATGAGTTAAATTAATATGTAAGAATTAATATGTTAGAACTAATGGGCCAAGTAGTGATTAAATTAATACAGTTTCTGTATGATTATTTTGGTTCTAAGCTAGCCGGGTGGCAGGGAATGAACAAGTGGCTCACTCCCTCCAAGACACTACTTCCTTCCCTACAGAGTTTCTTTAAAATTAGAACGTATCTTATTGTTCATAAAAAAAGATCATTACTTTGAATCCAAATGTGCAAGTTAAAGTAAGTAGTGGGGTTAAAGCAGAAATAAGAAACAAGCGTTTGCAGCTGTGTGTGACATGGTGAAACTGGCCAGATTAGAGAAGCTATCTCTCTGAATATTTTTATGTATAGTACATGCAAATACAACTGATTAATTGAAAGGGTGGTATCTAAGAAAGCCTCTGCATGTCAAATTTCTTCCCTGAAAGGTTTCTACATAAACCTGTAAGATGATACATACTCTCAAATAAGATCTTAGGCTATCTGCTAACGGTCATGGAGATGTTGAAGAAGGTGGTATGGCTGATCCAACAAGTAGGGGGCTGGCCTTTTTTCGAACCCTGCCATTGCTGGCAGCAGCAGGAATAGGATTCATGCTAGCCTGTGGCATTCTCATACTCTAACACCCACTTCATAAATATTCATAAATACTTCTCAAAAGTCTATCAACAATGATTCACTATGCTGTTCTTGCCTTGGGAAAGCCTATTGCAATCTCTTCAGAGTTCTCTTGGTTTAACTTTGCTAAATAAACTACTAAAACTATCTCTTGGATGAACTTCTCCTTCGAGAAGACCAGAACTCAGAGTCTCCACCCCACCCAACATTTGTAATGTCATCACGGTAATTCTGCTTTGTGTTTCCATTTGCAAAGAAAGAGTTGACTGTATTCCCTGAATTTAAAAAATCCTTTTCAATTACTTGCCAGTGCTGTTTTTCCTTTCAATTTTTTACAGGACTTGCATATTTTTCTTCTGAATCTCTATTAATGGCTTCTATACATCACTGTCATTTATACTGTGTAGAATTTTTGTCTGACAAAAGGTATTTATGTCATATTTTAGTCCCATTATTTAATATGGGATAATATGTTTGGGTACCATTTTATAATACCCCCTTGCTATGATAATGATTTTTGTTATTCTATAAAGGTATGTTTCATTTAAAAGTATTGCTGATGAAATTTCTCAGGCAGAAATTGTGCCTTCAATCTAAACTTCCTTCAAGCCCAAAGAACTGACTAGACCTTCAGTGAATGTGTGTGTGTGTGGAGGGGGGGGTTAGAATAATATTGTACATCTAGACCTTTAGTGGTTGTCTGTGTGTGTGTGGGGGGGAGATTGTTGGAATAATACAGCAAGTATAGACATTCAGTGACTGTGTTTGTTCATGGGGGGGGGTCTAAAGCCTAGTTAGGTTGAGCCGTCATTACTTTTCCTTGTAGCCATCCATTACCCTTGTCTATGTCTGATATAACAGCTTTGTGAGTAGAGGTAAATGATTTGTAACACACAAAAGGACATCTACTTTTCCTTTGGGATGTGTTGACGTGAAAATCCACTGACTCCACCCCACACGCACACTCAAAAGGTAAAAAGGTCATCAGACAGCATCTGAGCCTTATCACAGAGGTTCCTTGCCTTACTGTAGCCGCCTCTCTGATGTATCCACCATTGAATTTAAAACATGTCTTGATTTATGACTTTCTTTGTTCCATTGTTACAAAAATTTCATGAAACCCCTTCCACACTGAAACATGGAATTTACTACTGTAACCTGAATCTGTGTTCTGGGTCATGGTGACTTAACTTAGTTCTGAACCTTGGCAACTTATATCTGGCTACAGAGTGAAGTTCTTCCTCTCCCCTTTGAAATGTCACCTGTGCTTTAGTGTCAGCATTATTGTCAATTTTTAAAGTGTATTTTCTTTTATTTTTTTATTAATTTTTATTGAGCTCCTCATTTTTCCCTGCTCCCCTCCCTGCTTCTCCTCTCCCTGCCTCAGCCCTCCCCAAAGAGTGAGGTAAACTGCATTTTAAATACAAATGGTTGCTGCACTCAGAACTTAGGCTGCTATGTGGTGTAAGTTCCCTGCATGGCTTCTCTACTCTTTTAAAATGTGTGGAAAGTTTATCTATTCACTGCAAAACTGAGCAGTTCTGATCACTTATAACAATTTGTTTATGTTTTTTATAGCTTGGCCTTTATCCTTCACACCAGTTATATTGATATTTCATATCTGTGTAAGTTACATGATACCAATTGTCTCCACTTTTTTGTGTTGCTGTGGGAAAACACCATGACAGAAAGTAACTTGTAGAGGAAAGCTTTTGGTTGGCTTCTGTTTCCTGATTACATTCCATCACAAAGGGAAGTTGGGGCAGGGATTCACCCTGGATGAAGGACCTGAAGCAGAGACCATGGAGGGATACCACGTACTGGTTTGCTCTTCATGGCTTGCTCAGTCTACTTTCTTATATAACTCAGTGTCATCTGCCTAGAAATGGCACTACACACAGTGGGGTTGGCCCTCCTTCTTCTGTCATTATTCCGAAAAACGTCCGAAAGGTTTGTCTACAGTCCAAGCTGTTGGAGGCATTCTCGCAAATGAAATTTCTTTTCACAAATAATCTGCCTTGTGTCAAGGTGAGCAAACAAACCAAGAAATATGAACACTAGCCAAGCTCAACCTCTATTTCCAACTGTATTATAGGTGTTTATGTATGTGTTGTGCAAGAACATATATGTATGTGTGTATACATACATCAGTGTGTCTGTGCCTATATGTATATAAGTGTGTGTCTACATCTGTGAATGTATATGTGTATATATGTATGAATGTATGTGTGTGTACTTGTATGTCTGTATATGTACATATTATTTTCCCACTTTAATTACATTCCATTTCTCTGCTTTCTCTTCTCACTGTTAATTAGAGCTGCTCTCTGCAATGATATTGAGCAATCTTGTGATTGCCTAGTCCTTCCATCCTTACTTCAAATGATTTATTCTTTATGTGAAATATCATGCTAATTAGTATTCCACATCTTTTACTTCATTTGGGAGTTATGGATGAATGCTAATTATCATGAGAAAGGCTAGTGACATTTTAGTATCATCTCTTATTTTAGTTATGAAAATTTTAATATATAACACAGTTTATACAGTATAGTGATTTTTATTTCAAAAGATTTGCCTATAATACCTGTGATTAGTAAGTTTTTCTCTGCCGTTCTTATTGTTTAGTTTGTTTTATTTCAAACTGTGCCTCATTGTGCAGCCTTGGTAGGCCTGGAATTAATATGTAGCTAAATCTAGCTGCTGATTTCTGAGCCCGCTGATTCTAACTCTGAGGGCTGGCATTTGTGTCATTGTCAAGTTTTGACAGAAACTATAATACCTTTGAAGTTTTCTGATATTATCACATGTTTGTGATTTGTGATTAAACTGAGACCATATTTCTCAGAAAAGTACTATATTTTATTCAATTTGCATGCATACTGATGGATTGCATTAAGCTTTGTTGTTGTGTGTCGTATTTCCAGTCACAATGTAAGCAGTGAAATTGGCTGAATTCTTCTACTTCTAGAGCAGTTGTAAATTTTTATGCACTGCTTCTTTTAAAGCAGTTCACCAATAACTATCTGAAGCCATAAATGTATTCATATTGTTTGAAAAGGTAATACAGCTTCTGGGAAGTGATCCCACAGTAATAAAACAATGTAAGCTAGAAAGCTTAGAAGTAGACTTATTCATTTTCCCATTATTCATTATGGTAAAAGATAAGAAACAACAGAGAGACACTGCTGGTAGACACAACACTTTCAACACATTTGTTTATCAACTGAATTGCACTGTATTTCCATTATGTCCCAAGGACTGTCTAGGGAGATAGTTGACTATCAAAGGTGCTACATATACCTAATGTCCATTCCTAGTAAGAACCTACACATTTCGTGGGAGAATATATTCTTGCTTATTAATTTTCTTTCCTGAAAATAGATTCTTTTCTTATACAAAATATACATACTATTTTGACCAGTTTCCCCTTCCTCCCCTCCTCCCAGCTCCCACCCATCTAACCCAGATATGCTTCTCCTCTATTCTACAGAAATGAGAGCAGGCCTCTGAGAGACAACAGACTGCGTAGTTTTCTTCAGTGTGATTTTCTTTTCTTCTTCTTCTTCTTTTTTTTTTTTTTACTAGAGGTAGAGGGGCAGAATCTCATTTATGTAGCCCTGACTGTCTGGACCTCCCTGTGTAGGCCAGGGTGGCCTAAAACTGAACATATCTGCCTGCCTGTCTCTTCCCTTGCCTCCTGAACTCTGGAATTAAAGGCATGGATCATCCATGCCCAACCTGACCAGGTGCCTTTCCAGTAGAATATAGTCATGTCTGAAAAATGTTTCATTTAAGTACAGATACATGACCAAGGAAGGTCTCTTATGATTATTAAGGAGTAGAAGCTTCCATCACCTGATGACATCATCCTTACTTCAATGTGATAGTATGATATATTATTAATACTTTTATGGTGGTATGGGTAGAAAATAAACTATTTCCTTGTGAGTTACAATAAAATCTACCATGCAAACTAACATGTAGTATAAGAAAATTGAAGTGCTTGTGTGTGAGTTTGTCACTGGTTTATATATTTCATGCACTAGACATTTAAACACTATTTTGTGTTCTACCTACAAATTAAAGTTAAATGTGAAGGAATGTGTCCTCTCAAGCTGGTGACAACCTCACATATCTTATGTTTAGCACGGTTTCTTGATTGCATCAAGCATCCACTCTGGGTGATTGACTAGTATCATCTAGATTCTTGTTGTGTTTACCCTATCATGTTCACGAATACTGGGATCCTCTCAGTAGCTCCACTTCAACAATACATGGCTATATAAAGAGGTATCTATCTTCACTAAGTATCTTATTCATATTGGGACTTTCGGTGTTTTATTTAGATGAAGAAAGAGTATTAAATGGATATTCATAGGAAGCAGTGTTAAATGGATATTCATAGGAAGTATCAGACTGAAAGAAAAGTCTTCATCATCATCATCATCCATGTAATGAGTTGGGACATGTCTTCAGTCCCCTGTGTAGGAAGTACTTAAGACAGAAGTCAAGGAATTGAAAGCATATATTTTAGGCACTTCTTTTGTGGCATTGAGGATCAAGACTCTGGTTGCCAGCCAACTTCTTTACTCCTGAGTAAATGATACTAATAATACTAATACTGTCATACCCACTGATAATTGGGGAAGGGCATGTGAGTTTTGGTAATCAGATGCTGAAAGTTATGTTAAAAATCCTTTTTGTATAGTCTATACTATATATGAACACAGGGTACAGTGTTTTGTAGCAGAGAAGGTTCTAGGTCACCATTTGCATATCATATTGGTGTCTTTACAAAAACATTGGATGATTCTTTTGTGTCCTGAAATCAGTGTTTCCATGGGAGGAGGATACAGCAAGTTCTCTGACCTTGAATGTTTTCCTCTGAATATATACTTTAAACAGGGCAAAGTTTAATTCAAGATAAGATACCTCATTTATTTCTCAACTTCTTCCTACTGATAAATGTTCAGCAACTTCAGGCTAATTGAATCTCAGCTTTTCCAGTTTTAATTGTTTTGTAGCCATGACAACAAAGGCATCTTATGTTCATTATTGTTATCAGCTCTTTTTTATATACTTAAAATACTTAACATCTAATTTTACGTCCATCATATAATGCATTTAATTTATCTTGAAATTTTCTTGAATGTATGCCCAAAAATCTAAGTAAAATCCTTACAAAACTTGATTATTTGAAATTTTGTGTCTTTAGTATTTTCATTGGTGCCTCACATTTATTTGGAATTCAGTGTGTGAATATGGAACTTCCTTTTTTCTTACTTTTGGAAAAATATATTTTAAAGCATTTAATTTGTGAATATTTTATGTATGTATGTGTGCATGTATGCATGACAGAAATTAAGGAAGAAGGAAGAAAAGAGGAGGGAGGAAAGAAGGAAATGACCAAGACTGAAAGGAAGACAATTAATAGCTGGAACATTCACTCTTAGATAAAATAGATGAACTGTAAACAATTTATGTTAAATATATTGGAATCCAAAAATAGATGTTAAGAAACAATGAGTATTTTGTTCAAAAACACCTATCATCTGAAGATAGCATTCAAATAATACTCTCCAGAAATACAATTTATTCTCTAAATTATAACACATATTGTAACTTTCAACTACTGTTTTCAAGAGAGATGTTATTGTCTGCTTAAAAGCATTTTCAACTACTAGTTATTTAGTAAGTCTCATGCCTTTATTTTTATCACTTATTCTGCACACACATAGAGTAGGTGTTAAATGAATAGTTACCCATTGTTAAATTTAAGTATATAATTAATCATGTAAGTGACATTACCAGCCAGGATAGTGTCTTATCCTTGAGTGTGTTATAATTTCTATCTGTGTTGAAAGTATATTCTTAATATGGTGAATACTTGTAGTATCATTGGCATAAAATATGCTAATTAGATATGTTAACAAGGTGTAAGATATACTTTGTATTACTTTGAACATATCATTGCTTAATGGAAGGGTATAACTAAAAAGTTTGTCTCTTACTTTGTATTACCAAGTAGTCTGATCATTTCATCAAAAGAACATATTATTTGCATATTGATGAAGATATATGCTGTAGGGAGGGCATTAAATCACTCTTTCACATTTGCTTCTTTTTCTATAGACATCTACCTCAGATCTTCCATAAATATCTATGCTATGGTGAATTATAAGAAATACTTAACTATTTTAATCCCCCTCAATTTCTAAAAATGATTATTTTATCTTTTAAATGATCTAGTTAAAATTATCTCCACAATAGTTAGCACTGACCAATCTGGGGCTGTTGAAAGATGAAAATCCTAAAGATACATTTTAAACTCCCCCAAATAGAACATAAACTGTATAGTCAACTCTAGTAAAAAAGGAATCTTCTAGATTAATGTATTGGTGATGTGAGAATTCAAGATGGGGAGCCAGCCAGTCAATTTGAACAATCAAGGCAAGCCTAAATCTAAAATAAAACCTTCCCAGGACGTCCATTGACAAACATGTGGTCTAGAGAATGAGCTCAGATCCTTATGCTCCTCTGTCTGCCCTGAAAAAAACACAAACTCTGAAGAATTTGGAATTAAAAAGTTATATAAATCTATTGGGAACTACTGATGGTGACAAAAAATGTATTTTATTACCATCTAGATAATTTATAATTTCAAGCAGTATAAAGAGAGACAAAACTATTTCTGCATACACTTTAACCCAACTTACTGAACTAAAAATTATAGAAATTAAAACAATGTGATAAATACATTCTAAAAGGTGATGTGTGAAACCAATAGATACAAAATATAACTGAACAAGAAAAAGAAAAATACAGACTTAATGTCAAATTAGAGACAACAAAGTCTGAACTATATCAAATCCTTACATCTGAAAGAAACAGGGCCAACAGTTGTCTGGATCATGGAAAAGGACAAGAGAATATGGGTGGATGTAACATAAGGGCCTGCTTGTCAGGGTTTCTGTCCTGCCTGGTTCCTGTAGCCAGTAAGCCATAAAAAACATCACACAGATGTCTACATAAGTTATAAAACTGATTGGCCCATTAGCTCAGGCTTTTTATTAGCTCTTATAACTTATATTAACCCATTATTCTTATTTATATTAGCCACATGGCTTTGTACAATTTTTAGCAGGACAGGTCACATCCTGCTTCTTCAGTGGTCTGGGCAGGACTGGGGAGAGACCTTCCTTCTTCCCAGAATACTCCTGTTCTCATTGCCCTGCATCTACTTCCTGTCTGGTTGTCCCACCTATACATCCTGCCTGGCTAATGGCCAATCAGCGTTTATTTAAAACATAATTGACACAATACAGAATTGTCCTACAGCAGGTGGAGGTGGAGTTTCTGAGGTCCTGGCACGAGGTCATGCTACTCACCCTTTAGAGCATGCTTTGAATTGCTCAGCTTTTAGGGGTATCCCAAAAAGCCACATTTACCAGATATGTGCTTGTGTATTGAGACTATTTCCATCAAATGAGTAAATAAATTATTTTGCAGTCAGAAAGATTTTCTAATTTCCAATAGAATGTGGCCTCCAATTTCTGGTGAGCTTCAAGATAAAATTTTCTTTGAAGTTTCTCAATCAAAGAAAATATGACTAAAATTCCTACACAAAACTTAAAAGCAACACTTAAAGATGGTGGAAATATTGCAATACTATAGAGACTGGACAGATAAGGTACATTTGAGTAAATTTGGCACAAATACGAGATTTTTTAAAAATCTTGTTTAGGTGTTTATCTTCCTTATTTTTGCTTATGAAGAAGCCAGAATTCAGAAAATACCCTTGTGAACAGAGACACAACTTAAAAAATACAGGCAACAAGCAAGGAACGAAGGAAGGAAAGAAGGAAGGGAAGAAAGAAGACAGAGAGGGAGGGAAGAAGAGGAGAGAGGAAGGAATGACTCGAAAGAAGGATGGAAGGGAGATTGGAAAGAAGAAAGGAATGAGGCAAGGAAGGTTTAGATAGAGATAGGCAGAAAAGTAGTAAAATAAAAATGAAGGAGTAAGGAAAAAGGAAAGAAAAAAGGCAAAAAACCAAACCAGATTAAACAGAGTTTAAGAAAATAGGGTTCATTTTAAAAAGGAAAATGTATTTAATGAGGGTAGTACATGTTTGACTTAATTGTTGTAATTAAACACTGTTAACAATAATGACAACTAATATGTTTGAAATTGTTGGAGAGGTCTACATCTGAGTATTTTTAGAAAAAATATTGTTAATATTTTAGAGCTTCAATATAAATACAGTAATGGTGTTATTTCCAAGACAGTACAAAACAAAAGATAAAGACAGAGAAAAACATCAAGAAACTAAGGGCCAACCTACAGAAACTAACCTGAAGAAAGAAAGAAAAAAAAAAAGCAAATATTACCCTTATAGAGTTCACTGGATGGGAGTTCAACTTTTAAATAGTTTTTTTTTTTTTTCTGGAGTCCCAAAGAGATATAAAATATTGGTTTGTGCTTAGAGTTAACATTAAGAAAACTTCATAAAGTTATGAACATACAAAATAAGGAATTCCAGTTATCTCTGGAGTATTGCAAAAGACCATCCTAATAAAATTCCCAAAGAGAAAGATGAAGAAAAATTACATAATGGAGCCAAAAAAAAAATCAAAAAGAAAGAGGACATAATTCCTTAGGCTGCATATCTAAGATCAGACCAAAGAGATTGGGAATATGAATGCAAAATAACCCACATGTAAATTGTAGAATGCTATGTTTAGTATATTATATTTATTTTATGAAAAATGTTAGCATTTGAAAGTTTTTATTATATACACACACACATATAAATACATATGCACATCTAAATTATCATTTATGTAAGGTACAAATTAGAGATCTCATTATTTAGATAGTCCTATATAATTACTTTCTAAATGGCTAGACTGATTTTAATTTATCTTGCCTGAATATAGGGCTTGACTTTTATCTTCACCGTCTCCATTCTCTATCTATCCAATTGTCATCTTTCCACTGCTTCTGATGGAAATGGTCCATAAACACAGCTTTTTACCCCAGAGTTAAGTTAACATGTAAAAACATTTTCAACTTGGATCACTGACACTCCACAGTCTTTTATTGAGTGTACTTTACATTTATTTACATATAGTAAAGCAATACTATGTATTTTATATTAAATATTCAATGTATTTTATCCCAAAGGATCACAATATGTAATGATACTGTATCTTCTTACTTGCACTAAAATTAATTAAAAATCTCTCTTTTTTATTACTTTATAAATAATAGCATTCAAAATTTCCATTTTCTCCCCTCCTCCCATTTCCCTCCCACTCCCGCACACAGCTTCCCCGCCACCCTCCTCCAGTCCTAAGAGAGGGCAAGGTACCCTGCCCTGTGGGAAGTCCAAGGCCCTCCCCTCTACATCCAGGCTCTGGAAGGTATGCATCCAAATAGAATAGGATCTCAAAAAGCCAGTACATGTAGTAGAGACAAATTATTAAAATTATCATATTTAATTATTTCATTAAAAAGTAAGATAACATCTTGACAATTCAATTATTCATGTGATTTTCTTTTATACCAGGCAACATCTCTCACATTTTCAATACTAAACTGCTTGTGTCTATACATAGTTTTATAGGATGAAAAGTCATTCATTCTAAACATCCCCAATATTTATTTTTATACATTTATTTGGACATATAAATTATTTTGTTCTATTATTTTATGTGTATGGGTGTTTTCTTTGTTTGCTTGCATGCAGGAGTACTACATGTATGAGTGGTACCTGCTTTAGCCAGAGGAGAACATCACATCCTCAGGAACTAGAGAAAAGGATGGTTGTGAGCCTCCATGTGGATACTGGGAATTAAACACAGGTTCTTTGGAAGCACCCTTAGCCACTGAGTTACCCTTCCAGTCCCTCAATAGTTCTTTCCACCTGTTAAATAAAATATTGGCATTCTACTGACAAAATAAGCATGCAGCCATACTGTGATGGGCTTTAATCTCAGCACTCGGGAGGCTGAGGCAGGTGGATTTTTGTGAGTTTGAAGCCAGCCTGGTCTACAGAGTGAGTCCAGGACAGCTAGATATATAAGAGAAAACCTGTCTCAAAAAACTCAAAAAGCTGTACGTACCCTAAAATGCTCTTCAGCATCAGATGCATCAACTCCTATCACTCATTCCCTCTCGAACTTTCTCATTTTGATTTGTATTATTTTTTCTCTTTATTTGTTTTATTTTTATTTTTATCTGATAGATTACTTCCTGACTCCAGTTTCCCTTTTCTTCCCGTCGCTGAAGCCTCTTTCCACCTCATCTCCCCTTTCCCTCTGATCCACCCCCTCCTCTTAGAGGAGCTTCCCAGAGGCATCAAACAAACATGCCATAACAAGATAAAATAAAACCAGGCACATATACCGTCACATCAACGCTGGGCAAGGCAGCTCAGTAGGAGGAAAACTGTCCCACAAGCAGGCAAATGAGTTAGAGACAGCCCCTATTCACACTGTTGATTTCCATGAGAACGCCAATCTACTCAGTCATAATATACATGCAGAGTTCCTAGGTCAGACCCATACAAGGCTACCTTATCTCTAAGAGCACCATGACTCCTGGTTTTCCAGAGAATACATTGGGATACTTAGATCTAGGGGCCTTCTGATACTACACCTTCACTCTCCTCCATGTAAAGTTTTGTTAACATTAATAAAATACTTGAAGCCAAGGTTTTAAAATATCTAGTTTTCTCCTAAAGTTTTGTTACCAGCTAGAAGGGACAAAACAGGATGATGACCACCTTTTATATTTATGATCATAACAAGGGGAATTATAAAAGTATTCTACCCATGTCTAGTCACATTCCCTTGAGCCTTCTTCCCATAAATATCACAATTCAGCAGTGAGGCCACTGAACTTTCTTGTCTTTGTTTGTAGTGGGAAATGGTTCATACATTGAAACATAGACTGAAAAATTTCTACTGATAATGCTCACCCAAACCAACAAAAACAATTAAAAGACAATAGATTTTAATTATCTCCATACCTGAGTACTGAGTTTGTGCTCCAATTCCAAGTTTTAAAATCTGAATGTAATTACCCTGTAATGTAATTTGATGGGAGCACAATAAATAAAGTTCAACAAATCTGGTTATTTCAGCATTTTTTGACCTCTACTTTTATAGTTTCTATATTTATCAATAAAAGGTAAAGGTTGTAAAAAAAAGTCAGTAAATGAATTTGGTATTGAGTTAGGACAGAATTTTCAAAAATAACTGAAGTGCCTCTGAATATTCTCCTGCCATTTTGCAATGTTTTCATTAATACTGGCTTTCAAAGCACTGATAAAATAAAAACATCAATTTATGCTGGAAATATTGAAGATGAGCTAAGTCCTTGAGTACAAATTATTCAGTGTCAATTATTTATATAAAATAAATAAGTGTTGCCACCTCAAAAAAAAAACTCAAAAAGCAAAACAAAACAAAAATAAGCATGCAAACTGCATTAAATATCTGAACATGTTTTGTTCACAAAATGTAAATTTGATATAGAATATTATTATTAATTTTCCATTGGAATATACTTACGACAAGGGAAATGCTTAAACATCCTTTTATTGTGTTTATTTGTATGTGTTTATGGGTTCCAAACATATGTCATGCTTTAAAGGTGGAGGTCAAGGATACAGTGAACCAATCCATTCTTTTCATCTACCTAATGGATTCTGGGAACTGAACTCAGGCTGTAGCAACAATGACCTTCCTCCAGTTTGTTATCTCTCAGACCTGTGATAGCTTTAAATAGGTATTAGTAGCTACCTGTCATTTAAAATTCTATATTTGTTAAGATAAATTGAATATATACATTGTTAATCAAAAATTGTTTCTAGTACTGTATTTTCTGTTCTGCCATTTAATTGATTCTAATTAGTTGCTTCTATTTATGGTGCTTCCATATATTTAATTATTTATGCTCATTTTCAAACTTAATGTTACAGTATTTCTTTGAGCAGTAAATTTCATGAGTGAAAATATACAGCATGTGTTCTATAGCAGCAAGATTGCTCAATTCTAAGTAAATTTTCTGACACTTTATTTTGAAGAATTACTGTTCATTTTTTTTACTGCTATGATTCTATTATACTAGATATCTTTATCTGTCATCCTTCTATTCATCCTCCTGTCATCAATCTATCTATCTATCCTTCCATTAATCTGTCTATCTATCTATCTATCTATCTATCTATCTATCTATCTATCTATCATCTATCTAACTATCTATCTATATCTTAAAATTTTTTTAGATGCTTTGTAGATATACAAAACTATCACATTTGTGTGGTGCTCTATCCATGTATAATTTCCAGAATCTTTTCCTGACTAGGACTGGTGAGGGAATAAAGTAATGACAGGAGACAGACACACAGACAACTAGTATTTGGTGATCTGGGTTCAGTGCTAGAGAAACCACAATACCAGAAGGAGCTCAGCATGTTTGTTATATAGACTTTAAAGACAAGTGGGATTTGTGCATACAGATGAACCAAGGAGATTGGGTATATACAAATGGAATAGAGACAGGGTTTGGTATACAACCAAATTGAAGAAACAGGATTAGTTAAGCTTGTGGGAGTAGTCTGTCTCATCCATGGGTGACAAAGTTACAGTGGATACTTTCTGTATATAATATCAACATCCAACCACAGAGAGGAAGAAATATTTGCTATCCCCTTAAGGTTCACAGTGTTTGGTGAGGCTTTGCCATTCATCCATGGGTCATTGACATGGCCAGTTCATTAAATAACACACATTCATTCAGGACTTCACACATTCTGAGCTTCCTCCAATCTCTACAGAAAGTCATGGAAGGTATGACCTATATTACTCCACATAATAAATATATAAAAATATTTAAGTTATTTTCATAATCATACATGTTTGCATTATGCAATGGGTTTGCTCCCACT
>PVIU01025654.1:0-23378 GCA_004026605.1 Ondatra zibethicus
ATGGTGTAGGAGGGTCCTTCTGTATTTGGGTTGCTTTTATTGGTTAATAAAGAAACTGCCTTGGCCTTCTGATAGGGCAGGACTTAGATAGACAGGAGAAAGAGAACAGGATACTGGGAAGGGGACAGAGCCAGAGAGAGCCGCCCGCCATGAAGACACGCTGAATCTTTCCCGGTAAGCCACGACTCGTGGTGACACAGATTATTAGAAATGGGTTAAACAAATATGTGAGAGGTAGCCAATAAGAGGCTAGAGCTAATGGGCCAGGCAGTATTTCAATGAATACAGTTTCTGTGTAATTATTTCGGGTACACACCGGGAGCCGGATGGCACAAGGGGCCCTGCGCTGGGAACGCAGTCTGAGCCCCTCATTGCAACACTTGACTACATAGGAGGTCATTCTGGGCTACATGAGATCCTGCCTTGAAAAGAAAAAAATTAAAGCAAAGGAAAGAAAAACAACAGAATGGCAACTCCTGCGGATGGTTCCGCAACATCTGCTGAACTATTATTTCCTTGCTCTTACCTCCAACTAGACCTTCCTATGCCAGGAGTGCTGGCCACAGTGCAGTGAGTGGACCAAAGGACTCATATTCCAGGTCAAGAGCTCCATGACCCTCTGGAAACAGGTTGGTGAACAGAAGATAAATGCACAGACATCAGGTAAGAGGGGATATGGAGAGGTGGTAGCTGAGTTCTAATCATCATTACCTTCATCAAAAATGGGAATACTGCCCCTACTCCCCAGTGCCCTATTTGTGACTATGATGACATTTCAAACACTGTTCAAATGCAGTTTACATGTATCAACCCATAAAAGCATGCCTGTTTTATTATCCTAAAAATAAAAAGCCAGCGCCAATCAGCAGTAGAAAATCGCAAATAAAAAGTTTAATTTCAGAATCCAACTTCATCATTTATAAATACACTAAATCATAGTCCACACAAATTTAGACTGAGCCTACATACAGTATTTCAACAAAAGAACAGCTTTTTCTAAAAGGTCAGAGGCAAATGAGAGATTTGTCTCACCCATAATATTTAATTGATTTGAAATGAGAAAATGAATTCTTTTCTTTAGACATTAAAGCAAAAACTTTGGAGTCTGGTAAAAGATCTGACAGTTGATACTTCATTTTGATATCCTTGGGATTCTATAATAATACCCCAGTGATAGTTGAATCTTCCCTATCATAGGAAAAAATCTAAATGCCTAAGGCTTTTCTGATGACTGCAATAAACAAGCTTTCCCTGTTAACAAGCTATCTCCTCAAAGTAGAATCTGAGCTATAGTCTGAGCAAACGGAGGGGGTGGGGTTGTCAGTGCACACTTCTTATGAGATAGCTTTATTGTGTAGAGACGCAAAATAAATCAGAGGCATGGAGATTTGATCAACAGGCCATCTGCTGTAAACGTGTCCTATCATGCACTGGTGAGACCCTGCGCATGACTTTAAAACGTGGATCCAATTTCAAGGAGTTCATAAGTGGGGTATCTCTGAGTTAACTGACCATGTAAAACCTGAATGCAAATGCCCTGACATGGGAAAGTTCTCGTGACCAAACAACCACGTAACTGATACTCCATGATACGCCTAGGTTCAGTTTTGTTTTCAAATGCCTGGTTTCTGTTACAGTAAACAGCTTCCAGAATATTCTCTCCTTGACATACTTTGGAGCCGGTGGTTAAGAACTATTCAGTCAGGATGGCTTAACCTCCACCTCCTATTTACAGGTTTCATCTGACAGCCACAAAAGCTGTTTTGTTGCAGATAAAATAATATTTAATTAAAATACAGCACCTGATTTGTGGTTTTTATACAACTGAATAAAAACCCTACACAATAAAATTGTTTACATCTTCCCTCCATTCTAGCAAAACAAATTACTATCCCCTAAAAAAAAGCCAAAAAAACCCTTTATAGTTATGAATTAAACCTGATCATCCTATTTCATAATTGCCAAGACTGTTTCTAGTGGGCTTCTGAAAACGCACCTCGACACCTGGCCTGAAGGAGGAGTAAGGCACATGTGGATAGTATGGTGAGAACTGGCAGGTGGCCCCAGATACCTGGTCTGGTGTCCTACACGGCTCTGCCAAGCGAGTCAGCCCTGGCACCATAGCTAGCACTCTGAAGCGCATTTCCAGCCTGGTGGTTCCATCATGGGTTTAATACTGAAAGCATATCAATGGGAGATTCACTTTTAAAAAGATGAGCTTTTCAAAATGCTCCATCATAAGCCTGGGCTGTCCAAAGCTGCCACTCTCCATAGGTGTGCTGAAGAGCTTTTCTGAGGGGACTGTACTTGGGGGGCAGCCCAGAAATCGGACTGCTAAGGTAGACAGCCCAGGCCAGGATGACCGCTTCAGGTTCCAGTAGGTGAGTGGGTCACAGCTGTGTTCCAGCACCTCTTCCTCCAAATACGCAAGCACCATGTCTTCGGGCAGCTTCTCTCTCTTATCTCTCTTTATTGGTGCAACGAGTGACCACAGGCTCTCCCCTGTGCCAGTGTCTTTAAGTGGGGACCCTGAGTCACAGCCACTGGAGGTGGCCGTGTCCTCTGAGGTAGAATTCAATATTTCTAGCTCCCTGATTAAGTCTTGCCTGTACTGTTCTGCCTCTTCCTCTGTGAACAGGGAAGCTTTGTAGCGAGGGTCCAGCAGTGTGGCAAAGATGTACCTGGGGTCATGGAGGGTGGCAGACAGGCGGCTTGCCATGGCTTCCTTCAGGGACTTGAGCATGGTGTCAATGCCCATTGTCTCCCCAAAGAGCATCTCGACTTTCCTGCTGAGGATGTGGATCATGGGGATGACCTGGCTCAGGGTAGACATGTGGGCGCTCATCTCTCGGCTTGCAGCATCAAACGGTCTCAGCACATGGCACACAGACTGCATAACTTCCCACTGGTCACAGCTAATCAATTCTCTGAAGTTACACTCAATTGACACTTCATTAACTGCCCTCTTCTGCTCAATTAGCCGTTCAAGCATGTGGAATGACGTGCTCCACTTGGATGGTACATCCTGGATCAGCTGGTGCTGCGGTAGCTCATACTCCTTCTGTAGCTCTGCTAGCTTCTCTCTTGCCCTGGGCGACCGATGGACCCGCTCACACAGCTTTCGGGCAATACTCAGTAAGTTCTGCACCATCCTCTGGCTCTTGATAGCTTCACTCACAATCAGATTCACTGTGTGGCTGAAGCACTGCACGCTTGAGTGTTCACCCTCATTCAGCATCTTCCCTATGCTTGGATTGTCAGTGACAGTGATGCCAATCTGAAGGCCGATGGAGGTCACCCAGGCTTCCCACCAACACTCCAGCTGCTTCTGAATGCTATTTCCACTATAGTCACAGTCAATCTGTGACACATCTAAAAGTGCTGAGCAATGGTGGTCCTCACAATGTGGTCGGACAGCAGATGCGAAGGTGACCCAGTGAGCTGTTAGGGTCAGGTACTCACGAGTCTGGCTACTCATCCATATTCCAGAGGTGAAGTGGACCACACCACTCTCAGCTTCCTTCAGATGTGACATAATTATCTGCTTCACATTGTCATACATACCTGGGATAGCTGTTCTAGAGAAGTAGGAAGGGGAGGGTAAGGAGTATTGAGGTTTCAAGTATTCGAGCAGCCTGTTAAAGCCAATGTTGTCTACAAGGGAGTATGGCTGAAGGTCAAGTGCAATCATTTCAGCTATGAGACTTGTGATTTTTTTGGCAACTGGGTGAGAGTCATAGAGCTTCTCAGTTGAGTCACGGAAAGAGGAAGTCCCTGAAAGCTCCATGCCCAGAGGCCTCCGGATGCCTGAAGAACGGGGCAGAGTGGCCTCTGAGACATCATTCTTGAGTACATGGCCATGGAATCGCTGCAGATGTCTCAAGAGACAGCTGGTGCCCAGGTTGGTGGGCTTCTTACCCCTGCTGATGGTTCGGCCACAGTGCAGGCACACTACCTTTGTTGAATCTGCAGAGCAAATAGAAAAGTGGTTCCACAGCTTTGAGGTCTTCTTGCTATTAGCAGGAAACACACCTTGATGGTTTTTTCTGACCACTGCTGGCAAGTCAGTTAATTTGGAGGAGCTTTCTGCAGAAGCCAAAGTGGCATATGGAGAGTTTGCCAAGCTTGCACCCAGAAACTCCTTCTGGGTCCCAACAACCTCAGGGTGGCGTCTGTACAGATGTCGCATTAAACAACTGGTGCCTACGTCCCCCTTCTTCCCCCGACTAATAACACAGCTACAGTACCGGCACACTGCTTTGAGACTGTCCATGGGGGCCAGGGAAAAGTGATGCCAGACTTCTGACTTCAGTCTTCTCATGACCTTCTTATTTTGCTGGAAGACAGTACCTGATTCAAACCTTGGACTTACTGCATCTGTTGGCTGCTTCTCTGGAGAAGATACTACAGAGGCCTCCCCCAAGTCATCAGAGGATGACAACATGGACACATCCCCAGGATTTGTGTGTGATGACAGGTCTTCAGGCAGCCTGTCTGGGGATGAGGAGGCAGAAGGGCACTCTTTAACTTGTTTGCCTGGAGACAATGATGCACAGTTTAGATCCCCCTCTGGGGGCAGCAGGGCAGGCAGCAGGGTAGGAGGCATAGGGTACAATGGTGGGATGCCTGTGCTGCCCCCATTCTCCTGGAGTACAATGGATCGATGTGCTCGCCACATGTGCCTGATGAGGCAGCTTGTGCCCAGGTCCTTTCCATTCTTCCCCCTGCTGAACTCATTCATACAGTGGACACAGACGGCCTTGGAACTATCAAGGGGTGACAGGTAGAAGTGCTTCCAGACGGCTGACCTCCTCCTGGACCCAGATGTGCTTTTGGGAAGGGGAAGGTTTCTCTCTGCCATGCTTTCTGAACTGTCATCGTAATGGAGCATGGAGAGGTTGGAGGATGAGCCCACTAAGGCCTCTTCTCTGCCATACTTTTCAGTGATAGACACATCAGAGGACACCTCTTCAGAAGGGACCACAGTCACAGACTCTTCCATTATTTGGTCAGGGGACGGGATTTTGGGAGCCATTTTCTGGACAAGTTTGACAGGTGAGAGCACAGTGCTGAGATCCCCCACATCTGTGGGCTGTGGTGGAAGCAGAAGAGAGGGAGAGGGGAAGGAGGGCCCTGCTGATAGACTTCCGTTTTCTTGAATGAGCTTGGTGGGATGTGCCCGCCTCACATGTCTCATGAGGCAACTTGTACTCAAATCTTTTTCATTTTTGCCCCTACTGAACTCTTTCATACAGTATGTGCATATTGCTTTAGTGCTATCTCGAGGAGAGATAAAGAAATGCTTCCAAGCTGGAGACTTCTTCCTGGAGCTTATGTGTCGGCTAGAAAGAAGGCTCTGGGTCACGGCTTCCATGGCAACACTGTACAGTGTGCTACTGTACTGGGAGAAGAGGGAGCCATAGTCATCCTCACTCCCAGCAGGTAAGTACTTCCCAGGAGGCTGACAGGCACAGCTTGTTGCCCTGATTTCTGCCTGCTCGTCGCCACTGTCAGTCTGTCTCATGTCCTCTGGCTCACTTTTAAAGTCCACTCTTTCCAAACTGTGACAAGGAGTTTGATTATCATCTTCCTCTTCTATTTTGAAATTTCCTTTGTCAGAAACAAAATCACTGTCCCCCTTGGGACAAGTTTCCTGCTTATCCTCCATGACCAACCATAATTATCCTGGCTGCTTCATCATTCTGACATCTTAGGTGAATAAAAAAATGGTTATAATACCCACTTGTGACTCCCAAAGTAGATTTTATTCACTTTTTCATAATCCCGTCTTCTAGGATGTTGCTATGGTTGGCCATGCATGTCACCGGAAAGCAGAGCATGTGGCTCCCACAAGCACACTGTCACAGGGCGTGGAGTGCGGTTCTCCAGGAGTGCTGCAAACAAGTACTTCTTGGTGAGTACACCAACACATGCAGCACAGGCTTGTTTCTCTTCTCCAAAACAGGAGCCCCAGCATCTTGAGGGCACACACAGTCCTTTTGCATATCCTGTAATAGATGACATCTAATTAAGCACAGAACTGAACTGTATATTTAAAAAAAAAAACTATATTGTCACAGGGATCAGCTTAACTGATGGAGAAAATTTCCATGATTGAAAGCTAGAGTCAAAAACCTTGCTAGTGACATTTTTCAATCCATTCACACAATAGAAATCCCCAACATTGCAAAATTAGCAAAAATACACAAATTCAAATCCAAATGTCCTACCAGTAAAGAAGTAGGATATAAGTGAAACCAATAATGACACCAAAAGGAATTTCACAAGGAACTGACAGCCTTATTTATTTATTTATTTAGAGGTATCATGTAGACCTGGCTAGTCTGAAACTCAATATATACACTAGGCTGGTCTTGAACTCCTAGAGATTCACTTGCCTCTGCTTCCTGAGTGCTGAAATTAAAAGTGTATACCACCAGGACCAGCATAAATTTATTAATGCTGGGTGTAGTGGCAGATGCCTTTTTTCCCAGCATTAAGGAGGCAGGGACAGGAGGCATTCTGTGAATGTGAGGCCTGCCTGGTCTACACACACATACCCTCAACATAAATAAATAAATGTAAAAAATGTTGCAAAAGCTAACACTGGCACTTGGCAGCACTGTAACAGACCCCAGACCTTGGCACAACTGCCTCCATGATGGAAATACCATTCAGACTGTAAAACTCAACATGTAGACAGTACCACCTGCCAAAATGAAAACAAAGACCTTATCCATCAAAGTTCATAGTTCTGGGAAAGACTCTGGATGTATTAACTTTGCTTTTTGGCTTCTGTATTTCTGATTCTGGCTAACGATTTTTGTTAACTGAGGTATGTCAACCTAAGACATGGATTTTGTGCTTAGAAGCTCACCCTGAGGAAGACTTTGGGCTACACAATGATTCTGAAAACCCAATGTAGTCCCTAGCTGGCTAGTAAAGACTTTCTATTGACTTAAACCCATGTTCCAACAGTCTTCTCTGGTGGCTACCCCACAATAGCACAAGTGCCAGGGCAGACATTGTCATCATAACAAACTTGCTTCATGAGGCATGCTGGGCACACCAGCAGTCAGGAATGAAAGGCTCTTGAGCACAGTGACTAAACAGCTAAGACAAATACCGAGCATCTCAGTGAAGGGCCTAAGCATGATGCCTCTGGATTTGCAGTACTCCAACCTGTCAGGTAATTCCCTGACTTATCACCTCTTGTTCAAATCAGGGCAGATGTAAGAGTAAGACTTCAATGACAACAAATTTAAACCAAACTCACCGGGACAAAGTAAATAAAAACAATTAACTACATAAGTAACAATGTTTCTGAAAGAAGCCATTCCCCATAATAGATGCCACAGACAAAGTTGACCGAAATAACTCAAAGGCTGAGGATGTTACTTAGTTTAAATCCTCAGCAATACATTAGAAACGAAAATAAAGAATAAAATGAAAACAACAATCAGCATAACAATTAACTACCAGGAAACACGAGGGGCTGGAGAGAGAGCAAACACAAGAACCCATACAGAAAAGCTGTGCATGGTGTCCATAGCTGGTAAGGCCAAGAATCCGAAAGGTGAATTTACTACCACTCCTTCCCTAAACCAGTACAATTCCTAACTGCATTCTAAATATTTATACCCACAGATTAAACATAGCTCTCACCCCTCAGCAAATAAGCTTGTTTTTGCAGTAGACAGAGACCATTATAGAAAGACAAAATTGGTCAAAATGCAGAGAATAACTGACCATGGGGTGCCTAACACCAACGGATACATCTATAAAGCAACCCCTTTTCCGAAGGCTCAAGAAACATTATGGAAGGGGACAGAACAATTTTAAGAGCCTTAGGAACAGGACTTCTGCTGTGAGACAGTGTCTTCTATACATAACAGGGAAGCTGTACCCACAAAATCTCAAATTTGGTTCCATAAGTGAGACCTGAATGATTACACCACCAGTTGACATAACAACAAGGATGGAAAAAAAATCTCACAAGACCTCATCCCTTGATAAAGAATTATGGGCAACTGCTGAGAGAGGAAGAATTAATTTGCTCCAGGGACAAATTCCAAATAGACAACCCAATCCTAAATCCAATCTCTAAACCCATATGCATATGAGCAACACTAAATGAACTCAGCAGGTTGTGTTTATAAATTTCTGTGTATGTGCATGCATGCATATGACAATAATAAAAAACTGGGCATGAAGGTGTGAGCCTGTAATCCTTGTACTAGGGCATAGGAGGACAGAAAAGGGAGGAATCCTGGGGCTTGTTGGCAAGACAGTCTATTCAACTCAGTAAGCTCCAAGTTCAATGAGATCCTGTCTCAAACAAAAACAAATAACAAAATACCAAGGTGGAAAGCTCCTGGGAAAGGACACCTAGAACTGACTCCTGGCCTCCACATATGTGTGCATGTACCTGGATATATGAGTGCATGTGTATCTCACACACACACACACACACACGCACGCACGCACACACACACACACACACACACACACACACACACACGCACACACACACACACACACGCACGCAGGAGTAGGGTAGAGGGGAGACAATGAGAAGCAAGTCACCATGAATCAAAGTTGACAAATGAAAAAGCAATCCAGTTTAGGACAGGACTATATAGCGAGCCCTTGTACTGAAAAAGAAACAAAGTACAGTTCAGAACATAAAGGTTCTCACCACATTCATGGCCTGAAACAATTACATACAACCGTCCATAGAACAATATGTAGCTCTGGCAGGTGTTAGTACACGCCTTTAATCCTAGCACTCAGGAGGCAGAGGCGGGCGGATCTCTGAGTTTGAGGCCAGCCTGGTCTACAGAGCAAGTTCTAGGACAGCCAGGACAACACTGAGAAACCCTGTCTCTATAAAAATAATCTAATAAAACAACAAAAACAAATAAACAAACAATATGTAGCTCATACATAACTACACACATGTATTTTTAATATAGAAAACAAAATTGAGCAAAGTAAGAAATTAATTGACAACTAGATTTGGAAGAGAATTAAATGCAATTAGAAAAACATATACAAACCAAACTAATATATTAATACACAAGCGAGGATGGATGGGATAGAAATTTAACAAATTCACTGCCAGATAGTACCTGTCTCACTTTTCTATTGCTGTGAAGAGACCTCATGACCAAGACAACTTATAAAAGGAGTCATTTAATTGGGGGCTTGTGGTGGGAAGCATGGCACCAGGCAGGCATGGTACTGGAAAACTACCTGAAATCTTACATCTGACCCACAAGAAGATAGAGAGCTTACTGGGAATGGCATGAACTTTTGAAACCTCAAAGCCCACCCTCAGTGACACACCCGCGCCAACAAGGTCACACCTCCTAATCCTTCCCAAATAGTTACACCAACTGCAGACCAAGCATTCAAATATATGAGCCTATGGGGGACATTCTCATTTAAAGTACACTACTAACCAAGAAAAATGAAAATATATGTTCAGACAAGACTTTAACATCAGTATTCTATCAGCGGACAGAAGTGTGGTCCTGGGTAACAATAAGATCAAAGATGCTCACAGTTTCAGTCAGAGGAAGAGGCTTCCAAGTAGGACAAAAGTGACATCATTCAAGGTTGCTTATCTCAAGCTGGTGTCACTTGCTCACTTCAGGCCCAGCCCTGGGCTCCCATCACCAACACCCACTTACAGAGCTGCATGTAGCATCCTAGCAGTTTTGGTTATAGTGTGCTAGAAGATGATTTCGGCAAAGGCACCAGGATCAGTCAGGGAACTGTGGCAGTTTCCGCTTAGGGAGGCCGTGGTTAGATCAGGCTGGATTCTCACAGAAATGACTGTATTTAACACGAATGAGAACAATGATAATTTCCAGACGCAGAAAAGGCAGTTTACATAAGTCAGCACCCATTCATGCTGAAACGCCTCAGCAAATGAAAAAGAAAAGAGCTTCCATGACCTGCTAAGAGGAATCTAAAAATAGTTCCAGTATCTTCCATGTTAACACAAACCTCAACATCCTCCTGAAATCAGGAATACCTCCAGGAAGTGGTTTGTACCCATCACTTTCAGTCAAGAGTCCTAATGGCAGGACTCAGAAAAGCAAGGCAAAAATAAGAAATAGAAGGCAAACAATTATATTACAACAAAAACAAAAACTAAAAAAAAAAACCCACAAAAAAACAAAAAATGGATTTGGTAAAATTTGCTTTTGATCCCAGCACCTGGGAGTTAAAGGCAGGTGGCCTCTCTGAGTTCAAGGCCAGACTGGTCTATAGAATGAATTTCAGGACAGTCAGGGCTACACAGAGAAACTCTGTCTTGGTGTGGGGAGGTGGGATAAAAGAAAGTTAACACACACCCACACACCATCCACATGCACATGAAAGGCAAACAAACCTGAAGCAGAAACCATTCCTTTTTCCAGTCACACAGTAGTAAGAAATCTATAAAAACTAAAAGTAATTAATAAGCTTTAAGAAAGTTACAAGACATATGGTTAATATACAAGAAAAAAATTGTTGTTCTGTTTTCTTTTCAGTATTTCAAAACAGGGTTTCTCTCTGTGTATCCCAGGCTGTCCTGGAACTCAGGGATCTGTTTGCCTCTGCCTCCCACAGCTGGAATTAAAGATGTACACCACCACACCCAGGTAAGCAACTATATTTCTATCTACAGATGATTAATTGAAAATATGCATTTGAAAAATTATATAAATAATACCAAATTATAAAATAATTTTTTTGAGACAGGGTTTCCCTGTGTAACAGTCCTAGCTGTCCTGGAACTAGCTCTTGTAGATCAGGCTGGCTTCAAACTCACAGAGATCCACCAGCCTCTGCTTCCTGAGTGCTGGGATTAAAGGTGTGTGCCACCACCTGGCAAAAATAAAATTCTTATTTATGAGATGTTTCTTTCTTTTTTTTTTCTTTTTTGTTTTTTGAGATAGGATTTCTCTGTGTAGCCTTGACTGTTCTGGAACTTGCTCTGTAGACCAGGCTGGACTCAAACTCACAGCTATCATCTGCCTCCGCCTCCCAAATGCTGTGATTAAAGGTGTGTGCCAACACCGCCTGGCTCCTTTCTTTTTTTAAGAAAGGGCCTTGTTATACAGACTCATCTTGAACTTGGAATTCTCCTTCCTAAACTTCCTGAATGTTGAGTTCATAGAAGTGCACCACTTCATTCAATAATTACAAGATATGTTTTTATTTTTACATGTTATTTTGAGCATATGTATGGTGCAAGGCTTATACTTTGAGTTAGGATGTAGTACTAGGTTTACCTAAACACCTGGGGACAACAAGAGCAGCATCAGCAGAGGGCAGTGATCACAGACACGGAAAGTTGACAACAGTTTCCCAACTTACTACCCATATTCTAAAGAAATGGGACCTGAAAGCAAGCAAGAGCAGCTAATGCATATCTGACAAAGCAGACCCCAAGTCAAATCAGAAGGGATAGAGAAGGTCATTATGTATCCACAAAGGAAACAATTTGTCAAGAAGAAATATCTAGGGCTGGAGATGTAGCTCAGTTGGTAGTGTTTGCTTGGGTCAGAACCCCAACTCTGCATAAGTCAGGTGTGCTGCAACTCGAGCACAGAGGAAGTCAAGGCAGGAGGACCAGAAGTTGAAGGTCTTGGACAGCTAGAGAGTTGGAGGTCAGTATGAGTTGCATGAGACAGTGTCTCAAACAAGGGCTGTGTTAAGAATTTTTAAAAATACACACATTCACAAACACACACACACACTGATTACCAGGCCCAAGTTTAAGAAAACATTATTGGACATAAGAGACACACAGGTACAAATACAATATAGTGGTAACTCAATATTCCACTCTAATCAATAGATTAGTCAGACTCTCCCAAAAAAAACAACTAAAAGAACCAAAGAGTTGTGCCATATGTCTAATGACCTCAATAAAATATCCCATCCATAACTGCAGAATACTTTCTTCTCAGCAGCTCATAAAATTTTCTTCAAAACAGAACACATTTTAGGCAATAAAACAAGTCTTAACAAAAACAGAAATATAAGGCCGGGCAGTGATGGCACACGCCTTTAATCCCAGCACTCAGGAGGCAGAGGCAGGTGGATCTCTGTGAGTTCAAGGCCAGCCTGGTCTACAGAGTGAGTTCCAGGACAGGCTCCAAAGCTACAGAGAAACCCTGTCTCGAAAAACCAAAAAAAAAAAACCCAAAAACCAAAAACCAAACCAAACCAAAACAAATATAAAACCATTTCTTGCATTTTACCAAGTCATAATGGAAAAAATAGAAATAGATGGTGTAGGAAAACATTATTGTCCTTTTTTCTATGTGTTGCTTTCATTGGTTGAATAAAGAAACTGCCTTGGCCTTTTGATAGGGCAGAACTTAGATAGGCGGGGAAGACAGAACTGGATGCTGGGAAGAAGAACAGTGTGGCAGACACCATGTTTCTCCTGCCTGAGACAGACGCTGGTTAGACTCATGCCGGTAAGCCACAGTCACATTAATGGAGATGGGTTAAACGAATATGTAAGAGTTAGCTAATAAGAGGTTAGAACTACTGGGCTAGGCAGTAATTTAATTCATACAATTTCTGTGTGGTTATTTCAGGGGTTAAGCTAGCCTGGCGGAACACGGCCCACTCATTACTGTTACAAATAGAGAAATTATATGAATACATGAACTGAGTAAATTTTTGAACAATCAATGAGTGACTGAGAAAAATAGAGAAGAAATTTAAACATTCCTAAATCAATTAAAAGCAAGGGCAAGGGGGATGGTTCAGTAAGTGCTTGCCATACAAACCTGAGGGACTGAGTTCAGATACCCAGAGCCAATTAAAGAGATGGATGTGTACTGCAAGCATATGCAATCTCAGTGCCTTTGTAAGGAAATGGGAGGTGGAGATATAGACTCCCCAGAAGCTCGTAGGCCAGCTAGCCTAGCATACACAAGAAAAAACAAACAAAAACAAAACAAGAGACACCTTGTCTCTAATAAGGTAGAAAGTAATGACCAATACTCAAGGTTGTCCTCTGATCTCTACATGCATGTACACTGTGCAAAAGAAGGAAGAAGGGAAAGAGCAAGGGAAAGAAGTAAGATCAAAGGAACAAAAGAGAAAATGAAAAAATGAAAACACATCCTAGAACCTTCAGTATATAACATGACAGCTCTGATAGCTATGGATATTTTAAAAATATGTAAATGGAGAGCAAGCTCACTAGTTAAGAGAACTTGCTGCAGGGCTGGAGAGATGGCTCAGTGGTTAAGAGCATTGCCTGCTTTTCCAAAGGTCCCGATTCCCAGCAGCCACATGGTGGCTCACAACCATCTGTAATGAGGTCTGGTGCCCTCTTCTGGCCTTCAGTCATACACGCAGACAGAATATTGTATACATAATAAATAAATAATAAAAAAAGAGAACTTGCTGTTCTTGCAGACAACTGGAGTGCAGTTCCTAGTACTCATATTTGGTGGCTCATAACTGCCTATAACTCCAGTTCCAGACACTCTGACACCTCTGGCCTATGTGGCAACCACACACATGTGCATACATACCCATAAACATATAAATAAAAATAAAAATTTATTTTAAAAACTGTTAGAGGCTCAATGAGATAGCTCAGTAGGGGGGCTAGAGAGATGGCTCCATGTTTAAGACCACTTACTGTTCTTCCAGAGGACCCAGGTACAATTCCTAGTACCCACAGGCTCATAACTGTCTGTGACTCCAAGATCTGACACCTTCACACCAATATACATTCAGGCAAAACACCAATGCACATAAAATAAAAATAAATGAAAATAATAAAAAAAGAGAAAGACATAGCTCAGCAGGTAAAAGCACTTGCTGCCAAGCCTGAGAAACCATGTTTAGTTTTCAGAACCCATATGATGGAGAGAACTTGTTCCTTCAATCTGTACTTTGACCTCCACACATACACTACACATGCTGTGGCACATGTGTGTATTCATGTGCCTCTTCCCACAAATTAATAAGTGTTCAAAAGTACAAATGGCCAACAAATAAAGGGTCTGCTTTGCTGTGCACAGAGTAAAGCTTGCTTTGACTTGGTCATAATTTGTGGTTGGTGGTCTTTTTTCTGGCAGCTGTAGGATTAATATGTAGAGGACCCAATGATATTAAGACCCCAACCCAAATTTGGAAGCCAGATCCTTCCTCCAGGTCTCTGGAATTGGAGCACAGCTTCCCAGCAGGTGCACAACTTGAGACATTCCAAGACCCCAAGGCATGCTTTCAGGTCGGAGGACTGTTGGAGTGAATGGTTACAACAAAAAAGAAGACAGAAAGTAACTGCTTGCAGAGGTCTCCACCTATCAGTCGCAGTTCGATAAGTTACAGTTCTCTTTCTATGATATCTGGTTCTGGTTCTGTTGGGATCCCATCTAAAGACAGTAAGGTGCACTACCAAGATATCATACTGCCTGCCTGGTTCGTGGCCTCTATGTCTTGTTCTGTTTTGTCTCTTCTCTTTGTTGTGTGTCTTCCATGGTCTGAACCTGAGGCAGCTGGAAGGACGGACAGAGTGGACAATAAGACTAGTAAGCCTGATACTCCATTAAGCCGTGTCTTAAATTCTGAAAAACTTTATTCTCTTCTAGTCACAGGATTATGACTATCCCATCAGTAAAGACTGTCTCTGCACTCTCTGTAAATTGAAGTGTCCTATTTTGGGTGTCAAATGATCCCCAGAGTGTATGTTTGACCCTCAAGTAGCATGGGCAATAGCAAATATTGTCCTTGGCAACTCTGGTGACTCTGATCACATCATATACATCTTGCCATGGCAGAAGTAACATCAAATTTACCTCCATAAATGAAGGTCTTTATGGCCCACAATGGACAAGTCATTACAAGAAGGACTCCCTGGAGACCTTCAATGAAGGCTCAGAAACCCCCATTTTACAAGACCCTCAGGAAGACCCACTCCTTCTCCCACATAACCATCTTTATGCTCCATTATCTCCCATTCCTCAGCCTCTACATCAACCCCAACCCTTTACCACAGCTACCTCATTCTACTACCCCCTCTGTCCCTATTCTACCAGCCAGCCTACCTGACCCACCCTCTGTCCTCTCCCCTCCCACACCTGCCAAGGACTCCCTTATGGTCTCCCTGAGACATCCTCAGGAGCAAAACTATCCCCTGTACCACATTACCCTGTAACTGATATGCCTATGTTCCTTTTTCTACAAGTGATCTTTATAACTAGAAGAACCAGAACCCCCTTTCAGCACAGAGTCAGGCTCTTTATCTCTATAATTGACTCTCTCTTCTTCAAGCACCTTCCTACCTGGGATGATTGCTAACAGATTCTATGTACCCTCTTTACTATGGAAGAGAGAAATGGATTCTGATTGAGGCAGCTAAGGTACTCCCTGGAATGGATGCACTGACAGCAAACAGAGGGCAGATGCAGTTGACCCCATCCTGCCCAAATGGACACCTGATTGGAACTATAGAATAGAGGAAGTACGTGGTCACTGAGTACCACCAGGCTTTATTGGAAGGACTGAAGTGGGGTGGCCCAAAAACTCACTAACTTGTCTAAGGTGACAGATGTAAGAAAAGGCACAAATGAATAGTCTTCAGCATTTTTCAAATGCCCCCTGGAAACTTACTGCCTATATACTTCCATAGATCTGGAAGACTCAGCAAATCTCAAGGCAATTAACCTAGCCTTTGTAGCCTAGCCTGCCCCAGGCATATGTAAGAAAATACAGAGAGCCGGGAGGTGGTGGCGCACGCCTTTAATCCCAGCACTTGGGAGGCAGAGGCAGGCGGATCTCTGTGAGTTCGAGGCCAGCCTGGTCTACAAGAGCTAGTTCCAGGACAGGCTCCAAAGCTACAGAGAAACCCTGTCTCGAAAAACCAAAAAAAAAAAAAAAAAAAAAAAAAAAAAAAAAAAAAAAAAAAAAAAAAAAAAAAAAAAAAAAAAAAAAAAAAAAAAAAAAAAAAAAAAAAAAGAAAAGAACAAAAGAAAAGAAAATACAGTGGATGGATTTGTAGGGAAGAACAGTCGGAGTTATTATTAGAAATAGCCCAAAAAATATTTGACAATAAAGACAGCAAAGAGCTGTTAACAAGGAAAGTAAATTTGTCTACAAAGAGGCCTACTAACCTCAAAAGGAAAAGAGATTAAAAACAAACAGGAAATCATCCAACTGTTGGAGGCTAGCTGAACTAGCTATTATACACTGGCCAGGACATCAAAAGGACAATGGCCCCCAGAACAATTCTGTAGATCAAGTAGCTGTGGGGGGGGAGGCAGCTCTTGGGGACCTTTGCCTTCAAACCGTCTTGGAGGTATCAGCCATCCCTGAACCCCAACTTTACCTCAATAAAAATGCCCCCATGTACTCTCCAGAGGAGACTAAATTATTCACCAGCATGGGACACCATTAAAATTGCCATGGATTATGAATCCAACCAAACAGAAAAATTTGCATGCTGAAGTTACTGGCTGATTGCTCTCCACAAGTCAATGCATTTGTCACACACATACCAGAAAAAAAAAAAAAAACAAAACAAAAAAACCAAAAAACTTAGAATTCATCTGCCCTCATGTTTGGTTCCCTGGACATTGGGAGATACTTCAGAACATCTCAGATCACTGCTTAACCTATGCTCGGGTAAATGCCAAAAAGAACATGCTCTCCCAAGGATATGGGAGTCAAGGTACAGTACCTGGTGAATTCTGGGAATTGGACATTACTGAAGTCAAAGACCTTATGAATATAAATACTTGCTGGTCTTTGCTGACACTATCTCAGTCTGGGTAAAGACCTTTCCAACTTGAACAGAAATGGCCCAGATATCACCAAAAAAATTAATAATGGAAATTATCCCAAGATGTTGCCTCCCCTTAACTCTGGGGTCTGACAATGGCCTGGCCTTCACAGACAAGCTATCTCAACTGATCTCAAAATCTTTCAATATAAATTGGAAACTACATTGTATGTATCACCCTCAGAGTTCAGCAATGATAGAAAGGATGAGTAAGACTTTAAAGGAAGTCTTAATCCAAATGCACTCTTGAGACCAGTGGTATAACTGGGCTGATCTCCTGCCTTTTACCCTCTCCAAACTCTTTTCCCTTTGGGAAGAAGGACCTGAACAAGGATGAAAACTTCATTTGGGCACCTTAAGGGAAGGTTGTGGCATTTTAAAACTGGAGAAAAACTTGCAAGGTACCAAAATTTGTGCAGATTCAGCAATGGACTTAATCTGAAATCCTGCCGGGGAGATGGCACCTATCATTGTGCCTCTTGGAGCTGTGTTAACTATTGCCCCCTGGGAAGAGTCCAACACAGATGTTCTTACCACCTCTCCAACCCCACAAAGACTAATTGGGTTTTTTTGTACATAATTTTTATTTAAAAAATTTTTAATATAATCTTTTCTCATTTTAGATTAATCTCAATTGTTAACAAGGATCTTGCAAACCCATAATTTTCATGGTTAAACTCTATATAGAAAACCTCTATATTTCCCTAGCTGAATTATTCTGGAATACAGGAAGGAACTGGAGAATTAGATTATATCTTTCCATGAAAGACCCAGATACTTTGATTACAATCCAAAGAAAACACATTTTACCTGGGATACGTAAACCTACAGGTCCCAGTATGTACCCTTTCCCAGTGCCTCAAGTTCCCCTAGCATGCTCAAACCCTACGCCCCAAGGATCCACCTTGTCTATTCTAACCTCTCCTGAGCTACCCTTGCCCACCCAGCCAGTGGAGGTGCCTCTCCTGGCTATGCTACTGGCAACCTTTTCTTTTCTCAATCACGCTTCACCTAATCTAAAACAAAATTGCTGGCTCTGTCTTAACCCAAAACCCCCTTACTATGTAGGAATGCCTTACAATCCGCTACTCTCAGCACTGCAACAAGTCACTACTGATGCTTGCTGCTGGTCCCAACCCAAACAACACTTGATGATACAAAAGGTAAGGACTGCATACATCATGTTAAAGCTACTAGAAAACTTGGCTTTTCCTTATTTGGACAATTGTACAACTATCTTTGGAACCTGACTGCTTCAGGTACTGAAAGTCAGCAGCTGTTGCTCCCTACACCCTTGGATATTTGGTGGGCCTGTACAGATGGCATTACCCAATGTCTCCCCATCTCCCACATTGATCAGGGGACACATCCACTTTTTTGAATCCTTACACACATCTTCTCACAAATTTATATTTACGATGGGGACACAGACCACTTGCATTTAGTGATGGGACTTGACCACCCTCAAATGAAATGAGCAGACCCCATATTGGTTCCATTCTTACTGGGTGCAGGGATCACAAGATGTGTGGCACAAATAACATCAGTCCTAGTCCTGCAAGACCAGGGGTTCAGAACCTTGAGCAATCAAGTGAAGCAAAACTTAGTGTATTTGGAAAAGTTCAGTCTCCATACTGGAGTATCAGGTTGACTTGCTAGCAGAGGCAGTTTACAAAATAGGAGAGGCCTCAACCTGCTCTTTATGAAACAGGGAGGACTACGTGTAGCCTTAGGAAAAGCCTGCTGTTTTCCCCTGATTAACAACTCTTATTGCAGCTGCTGCAGGTCCCCTAGTCCTCCTGATAATGTTCCTCACAATCAGTCCATGCATCTTTCAATGCCTCACAAGTTTGTTTTCAACCAGATAGAAAATGCTAAAATACTTGCCCTCTGTAAGCATCATCAGTCTTCACAGCAGCTAGAAGTGGAAGTTACCTGTCAAGGATTTGAGAGGGACACATAAGACAACTGGGGTAGGGGATGAGAAACCAGCCCAACTCCATTTTGTAACCAGGAGTCATTTTTCAGTTACGTTTCTGTTTACTGTAAAACTTAAGCTTCTGTTTCTTGGGCTGTACCCCACTCCCATAGCCACACATTGCTCTGTAAAGGAAAGCTTTCTTAATAGCTGGTCTAGCTTCTGTAACCATGCTTGCTTTCAAAATCCCCCACCACCTTGTAGTTTTGTCCTATAAGAGAGGCCTGAGATACTGGCTCCAGGCTGATGATTTCTTGAATGCTGTTTTAGGGGAAGACAGATGTAGCAGCTCTGCTGAGCACAGAACAAAGCTTGCTTTGATTTGGCCATAATTTGTAGTTGGTGGTCTTCTCCTTGAATCTGTGGGATTAACAGTGGTACCTGCTACTCTTGGATGGAAACTTCCAGAACCTCAGGTATCTCTCATTGTATTAACACAAAGCTGACAAACACAGATACCCAAAGAGGACTAGAAAATTATTATTTTATAAACTGGCAAATACAAAGAAAGAATCACTATTGTTCGTTTCCTACCTTGGTACAAGGAGAGGTTCTCTCTTTGTAAAAGTACAGCTGACACCTGAGCAAACTGGGTCAGAACCATAACACAACTGTAGCTTCTGGAAAGAAGTCTGCCTGTAGGTATCTATAGTACACCAGTAGCTGCCAATCAAAATAAGATACTCAAAGTCAGGTGGTATATGGTGTATGCCTTTAATTCCAGCAGAAGCAGGTGGGTCTCTGAGTTCAAGACCAGCCTAGTCTACAGGAGTGAGTTCCTGGACAGTCAGGACTACACAGAGAAACCCTGTCTTGAAAAAAACAAAATGAGATATCCAGATATGGGGCTATGCCTTTTTTTGTTTTATTTTGCCACACTAGGTAGCACAGAATAGCTACCTATTTTTGATCCTCCTGCCTCAGCCTCCTGAATGCTCAGAATACAGCTATGTGCTACTCCATGTAGTTCTGAGTTGCTTAAGATTTTTTTCCAAGTGTTAAGTGTGTGTGTGTTAGCATGTATGCACACACACAGATATCAGATGCCTGCGGCTGGAGTTATTAGGTGGCTGGTTGGCTGTGAGCTGCCTGCTGTAGGTGCTGGGAACAGAATGTTCTTACACCTCTCCAGCACTATGAGGTGTTTTACAAACCAACATTAACATCTCTGAAAAGGAAATCTGCGTGAAGTCAAATTTGAATTTGATCAGGCCCCTAGATCCACCTACCAGTTTATAGAAAGCCAGAAGACAAAGGAAGAATAAAGCTCAGAAGGATGCCTCCAGAAAAATCCAGCCTGAAGAAATGCAAGGGCAGCCACCACAGGAGGCAGGCTAGGGTTATAATCCACGTGAGAATGAGTTATTTAAAAAGACACTCCAAACTTAACAAATCAGCCAAAGTACTCAATAAGCCATAAAATTATTTGTCTGTCTGTCTGTCTATGTATCTATCTGGAAGGTCCTGCCATAGAACTCAGGCCAGGAGGTACCTTTACATCAAGGGCAAGCTATGAGTCTAGGGCCAAGCAGAAAATGACAGGATGTTACTTCCAGACTAAATGCCACGTATAAATGTGCTCATCATACACAACCTACCATGACACTCCTATTTCATTTAGTTTCCGCATTTGCACTATCTTTAAAACGGCTTAGGAACATACATGTAGAGTATAGTGGCCTCTATCTATAATCCCAGTACTTAGAAAATTGAGGCAGGATTGCCATGGGATCAACCTGGGCTACAGAGTTAAGACTTAATAATCTCAAAAAGAAATAAAAAAAAAAGTAAAAAATATGTAGATCTGCAAATCAGCTCATCAGGTAAAGGTACTTTCCACTAGTCTCATGGCCTGAGTTTGAGTCTTGAAATCCACATGATGGAAATAGAGAACCAACTCAAGAAAACTGTTCTCTGACCTCCACATGTGTACTGAGACAATCCACACCCACACATGCAAATATTTTAAATGAAGACTACATAAAACTATACACATCTAATAATAATAGTACATGTACACACACACACACACACACACACACACACACAAAGCAACAGGAACCTGTGGCACTTTAGCTAATAGACTGATGTTCTCAAGGGTAAGAGAGGAATAGATAGGATCCATGTGTCCTTCATTTCTAGAAATGTAATGCTATAACTGTCTTGCCAGGAATAAAGTTATTCCAAAGAGATCTGATTCCTTTTGCTATAGGATTATTGAAATAATGATCCTCAAGAAATTCCTCCAGGAATCTCATGCTAGGAGAAGAAAGAAGTTGAAGCCTGGTGCCAACAAAGAAGAGCAATCTGTCTCCAAGAAGATAAAACAAGGTTCTGACTTGCTGAACCACTTTGAAGGAGACTGGAGTCTAGATAAAGATGGGTCAATGATGGGCAGGTTCATATTTTGACCAGGACTGCTTAGTTATGTATACCTCTCGCTTGCCACTTAAACTTTAGCTTCATGTCCAAGGATGGATTTTGGGGATAGGGCCACTGAACCTCTTTCCCCAATGTGTCCACACTAAATAAATCTTTAAGTGCTTTTCACTACTCTATTTGGCCTATTGTAGGCAGGGGGCTAAGCTTAGGTTGTTAGGGCTGACAGGGGCCAGGTTCTAACCCCAACAACTCTGGGAACAATGTGAGCGAGGGCAGGAGAAAACACACATTTTGCCAGTTTGTCACTAACAGCACGTGGACTGCAAAAGAGACTAGTAGGGCCACACAGTTGTGGGGATACTTTATTCCAGAAATCCGTCAGTCAGCACTGAGTACTAATTTCATTGTGTGAAGCTGAAAATGGATGAGTCCTCCCAGATCAATGCACCTCAGGTTTTGCCTCCCTGTTAGCTTAGGCTCCCTTGAGCTTCTGGGCTCTTACTGAACCACCTTAGCAACTGTGGCTTGGTGACTGATTTTATCTCTTGGAGTTCCTTGGAGCCACTGAGCTTCTGTTGAATTACTTTGGTTATTGTGCCATTTCTATGACAGGCCTCGTCAATTTGGAAGCTAAGGAAATTTGGAGTTCTGCTGAATGACTTGGGTATCTATTACATGAAAGGGAAGGTTGAAATACCTTAGTCTTTTGGAGATCTGTTGAATCATTGGGGGTCTGCTGAACCATTTGGGATAGAGAAAAAGGCTGCTGAAGAAGTCTCTATTGTCATTTCTATAACCATGGAAAATACTGTCTGTACTATCAAGATGCCCTGAAGGAGAAATCTAGTTAACTAGTCTCCTGTAAGTTTGTGAGAGCCAAAGTTACATTTTAAGTTTTAAATTACTATGTCTAAGAGATCCATGAAACAAAAATGCCTCTGATCTGCAAGCCCCTTGCCCAAGGACAAGTTCCTAAAATGCTGGAGACTTTTGTTTGTGGGAGATAATAAGCCACATGTTTTCACTCCTCTAAACAAGTTTGTTTGACCCATCTGCACCAGATATTCTTGATCAGAGTGGGCAGGAGGAACAGGCAGGAAATATGTCAGGATGTATTCTTGCCCCTGATTGGATGTAGGCTGGAGATACATCAGGATGTATGCTTGCCCCTGACTGAACCTGATGGGAAATACAATGAATCATGGGGTTTTCCTTTGTAAGTTCTTGTAAGACTTGATTTGGGGCCATTTCCCAGGAACCTGTGTATGGACATAACCAGAGCCCATCCACCTGGCCACTATTTAATTAAAGCTTGCTTCAAATTTCGCTTTAAGTTGTAGTAGTGGTCTTAATTCTTGATTGGTGGGGTTAACAACTTATTATGGAAAAAACTTATCTGTTGTGGAAAGTTCCTGAAAATAACTGAGCAGCAAACCCCTGCCCATTTCTTTTTCTGGTTTTTGAACTTCTCACATACTGAAATGACTGTTCCTGTCATGCCTGATTTAAACGTAGTTGTGAGTGCATGAGGGCATTTGGGAATGATTTCTGGACTGTTAATATATAGAAGCTTTACCTCTATTTGTTTTCCTCTTCCTTTGAAAATAATTAACAGTTAACTATATCTTTGGGGAACCGAAGAAAAGTTGGCTGTGGAGAACTTTACCAGAAGTGGGCCTACGTAAGTGTGGTGTGTGCAGTGGCCCAGGAGGCCAGAAGAGTATTGAATACCCTAGGACAGTTAGACAGTTATGAGCTGCTATGTGGGTGCTGGGGATCAAATGGAAGTCCTCCAGAAAAACAGACTTCATTTTTGGCTGATTCTTACAGAACTGACTACTTAGAGACATCTACAAGGTCAAGGTTCAGCTAAATATCTATTTGTATTAAACATTTTATTTATTTATTTTTAGACAAGGTCATAGTATGTAGCCCTGATAGGTCTGGAATTCTGGAATTCCCTATGTAGGCCGGTGTCTTTAAACACCTGCCTTTACACCCTGAGTATCTTTGAATTTCCTCAGTGTCTGTTGTTATGTCCCCCTTTTCATTTCTGATCTTGTTAATTTGAGTGTTCTCTCTCTGCCTTTTGATTAGTTTGGATAGGGGTTTGTCGATTTTGTTGATTTTCTCAAGGAACCAGCTCTTCGTTTCATTGATTCTTTGGATTGTTTTCTGTGTCTCTATTTTGTTGATTTCAGCCCT
>PVIU01025655.1:0-24277 GCA_004026605.1 Ondatra zibethicus
TTTTTGGGTTTGGGTTACCTCACTCAGGATATCGTTTTCTATTTCCATCCATTTGCATGCAAAATTCAAGATGTCATTGTTTTTTACTGCTGCGTAGTACTCTAATGTGTATATATTCCACACTTCCTTGATCCATTCTTCTATTGAGGGGCACCTCGGTTGTTTCCAGGTTCTGGCTATTACAAATAATGCTGCTATGAACATAGTTGTACAAATGCTTTTGTAGTATGATTGGGCATCTCTTGGGTATATTCCCGAGTGCTATTGCTGGATCCTGAGGTAGGTTGATTCCCAATTTCCTGAGAAACCTCCACACTGATTTCCAAAGTGGTTGCACAAGTTTGCATTCCCACCAGCAATGGATGAGTTTTCCCGTTACACCACATCCTCTCCAGCATAGGCTATCAATGGTGTTTTTGATTTTAGCCATTCTGACAGGTGTAAGATGGTATATCAACATTGTTTTGATATGCATTTCCCTGATGGCTAAGGAAGTTGAACATGACCTTAAGTATCTTTTGGCCATTTGAACTTCTTCTCCTGAGAATTCTCTGTTCAGATCCTTACCCCATTTTTAAATTGGGGTATATAGAATTTTAATGTTTAGTTTCTTTTGTTGTTGTTGTTGTTGTTCTTGGAAGAGTTTTGGTCACTATTTCTTTTTCCTTAGAAGTTCTAAGTCTATTTATTTTGCTTATCTGGTTTTGATTTAATTTTGGTAAGTGCTAATTATCCAGAAGATTATCCATTTCCTTTAAGTTTTCTAATTTTGTGGACTACCGGCTTTCAAAGTATAGCCTGGTAATGCTCTGGATTTCCTCTATATCTGTTGTTATGTTCCCCTTTTCATTTCTGATACTGTTAATTTGTATATTCTCTCTCTGCTTTTGGGTTAGGTTGGATAAAGGTTTGTTTATTTTGCTGATTTTCTCAAAGAACCAACTATTTTACTCATTGGTTTTTTGTATTGCTTTCTTTGTTTCTATTTTTTGATTTCAACTCTCAATTTGATTATTTCCTGCCATCTAGTCCTCCTGGGTGAGTTTGCTTTTTTTGTTCTAGAATTTTCAGGTGTTCTGTTAACTCACTAGTGTGGGAGGTTTCAGCTTCCTTATGTCGGCATTTAGTGCTATGAATTTTCCTCTTAACATTGCTTTCATTGTGTCCAATTAATTTGGATATTTTTTGTTGTCATTTTTGTTGCATTTTGGGAAGTCTTTGATTTCTTCCTTTATTTCTTTCTTGACCCATTGATGACTCAAGTGGAAATTGTTTAATTGCCATGATTTTGTGGGCTTTCTGAAATTAGTGTTGCCGCAGAATTCTAATTTTAAACCATGGTGGTCTGATAAGATACATGGGATTATTCCAATTTTTTGTATCTGTGGAGGTTTGGTTTGTTACCTAGCATGTGGTCAATTTTTGAGAAGGTATATTCTTTTATGTTTGGATGCAATGTTCTATAGATGTCTGTTAAGTCCATTTGATTTATAATATTTTTTAGTTCCCTTATTTCTCTGTTAATTTTCTGTCTGATAGAACTGTCTAGTGGTGAGTGGGGTGTTGAAGTCTCCCCCTATTAGTTTGTGGGGATTCATGTGTGATTTAAGCTTTAGTAGTGTTTCTTTTACATATGAGGGTGCCCTTGTATATTTCCGCTTGATAGTTTTCTTTTCTGTGACTAATATGAAATGTCCTTCTTTGTCTTTTTTGATTGATTTTAGTTTGAAGCCTATTTTGTTAGATATTAGGATAGCTGCACCAACTTGTTTCTTAGGTCCATTTGATTGGAAAATATTTCCCCAACCCTTTACTTTGAGGTGATGTTTGTCTTTGAGGTTGTGGTGTGTTTCTTGTATGCAGAAGAATGATGGATTCGGTTTTTTTTATCCAATCTGTTAACCTGCGTCTTTTTATAGGTGAGTTGAGTCCATTTATATTAAGGGATATTAATGACCAGTGATTGCTAGTTCCTGTTATTAGTTTTCATTGTTGGTGCTGTTATTGTGTGTGTGTTTTTCCTTCTTTGGGATTTGCTTCTGTGAGATTATCTATTATCTGTGTTTTTATGGATTTAGTTAATTTCCTTGGGTTCAAGTTTTCCATCTAGTATTTTATGTAGGGCTGTGTTTGTGGTTAGGTATTGGTTAAATCTGGTTCTGTTGTGGAATATCTTGTTTTGTTCATCTATGATGACTGAAAGTTTTGCTGGGTATAGTAGTCTGGGCTGGCATCCATGGTCTCTTAATGTCTGCATAATGCTTGACCACGACCTTCTGGCTTTCATTATTTCCATTGAGAAGTCAGGTGTAATTCTGATAGGTCTGCCTTTATATGTTACTTTGCCTTTTTCCTTTGCAGCTCTTAATATTCTTTCTTTACTCTCTATATTTAGTTTTTTAATTATTATGTGGCAAGGGAACTTTTGTTTGATCCAGTGTTTGGTGTTCTGTATGCTTCTTGTGTCTTCATAGTCATATCTTTCTTTAGGTTGGGCAAGTTCTCTTTTATGATTTTGTTAAATATATTTTCTGTGCTTTGAGTTGGACTTCTTCTATACCTATTATTCTAAGGTTTGGTCTTTTCATGGTGTCCCACATTTCCTGGATATTTTGTGTTAAGGTTTTGTTAGATTTAATGTTTTCTTTGACCAATGAGTCGATTTCTTCTATTGTATCTTCAGTGCTTGAGATTCTCTCTTGTATTCTGCTGTTTATGCTTGCATTTGTGATTTCTGATTTTTTTCATAATTTTCTTTTGTTTAATTCCCTCGGTTTGTGTTTTCTTTATTGTCTCTCTTTCAGTTTTCAAGTCTTAAGTCAGTTCTTTCATCTGTTTGATTTATTTTTCTTGGTTTTCTTTAAGGGATTTGTTAATTTCTTCATTTTTTTGTTTGTCTTTTCCTCCATTTCATTGAGAGAACTTTTTATTTCCTCTTTATGGGCCTCAAACATTCTCCTAAAGTTATTTTTAGGTCATTTTTTCCTGCTTCATCTATATTTGGGTGTTCATGTCTTACTGTTGTTGGTGTCATGTTGCTCTTTGTAGCATTAAGTGTATTCTTACCTTGTCTACTCATCTTTTCTTCTGATTGGTGTAGTTAGGGCTTTGTTTCTTGTAATCAATCTTCCAGGTGCCAATGGAACCAAGGCTCAGATGGTTACTCCTCGTGGTGCAGTCAGGGCCAAAATTCCAGTCACCCCAGAGGTTACTTGGTGTTCCCAGAGGTTGCTCAACACTCGTTTGGGTTTCTCTGCAATCCAGGAGGTCATTCAGCCCTACTCTCATGGAGGTTGCTTGCTTGGGTCTTTTCCAGCTGAGGTAGCTGCCTTGGGTTTGCTCCGGCAGAGGTCGCTGGCTCAGGCTAGCTCCCTTGGAGGTTGCTGATTTTAGCCTGGTCCCACAGAGGTCTCTGGCTTGGGCCTGCTCCCTCAGTGATGGCTTCCTTGTACCTGCTCCTATGGAAGTCATTGCCTCGGGCCTGTTCCAGCAAAGGTCATTGGCTCAGGCCTGCCCCTGTGGATGTTGCTGCCTCGAGCCTGCTCTGATAGATGTTGCTGGCTCAAGCCTGATCCTGTGGAGGTTGCTGCCTCTTCATTAACTAACTCTTACATATTAAATTAACCCATAATTCTTGTCTGTGCTAGTCATGTGACTTGGAACCTTTTATCAGTTAGGCATTCTCATCTTGTTTCCTCTGTAGCTGGGTAACAACTGCAGACTAAGTCTTTACTTTTCCCAGAATTCTCCTATTCTGGTCATGCCATCTATACTTCCTGCCTGGTTACTGGCCAATCATCATTTTATTAAACCAATACAAGTGACAAATCCTTACAGGGTACAAGACCATTGTCCCACAGTAACTCAGAGCTGTCCCCACCCTCTATATCATCATTATCATCATCATCAACATTGTCATTATTACTGTTATTATTATAGCAGAGTAAGCAGAAAACATACAGAGTGGTAGAAAATATTAGTCAGCTATACTTCAGACAAGGGTGCTGTGGATTAATCCTTCTGTACATTGTACAAATTATGCTGTGATTGGTTTAATGAAGAATATGATTGACCAGTACCTAGACAGAATAAAGTTGGGTGGAAAATCAGACTAAGAACACTGGGAAGAAGAAGGGCAGAGTCACAGGAGTTGCTAGAGAGACATGGAGAGGAAACAGGTTGTGCAAGATGAATGAGAGGTAATGCCACATGGAAAAATATAAATTAATAGAAATGGGTTAATTTACGTTGTAAGAGCTAGTTAGTAATAAAACTGAGCTATCAGTCGACATCTATAGTTAATATTAAATCTCTGTGTTGGCTATTTGATTATTTGTCTGGGCAGGAAATAAAAATTTGCTTATATAAAGGGATTAATTATTGAAGGAGGCTGCTTGTTGGTTCCTGACCACCTGGCTAGCTTAGACCTGAAATAATCATACAGAAACTATATTAATTAAATCACTTCTTGGCTTATTAGCTCTAGCTTCTTATTCGTTAACTCTTACATATTAATTTAACCCATTTCTAGTAATCTGTGTATTGTCACGTGGCTGTGGTTTACCAGGTGAAGTTCCCAGCACCTGTCTCTGGTGGCTCCATGGCTTCTCTCTGACACTTCCCTTCATTCTCCCAAATTCAGTCCAGTCCTTCCCACCTAGCTCTGCTCCACCATGCCCTGCACTGCTATAGGCTCAATGCAGTTCTTTATTTATTAACAGTAATCACAGCATACAGAGGGAACTCCCACATCACCTCCCATTTTCTGTTTAAATATAAAAGAAGGTTTTAACTTTAACATAGTAAAACTACATATAACAAAACATATATCAAGCAAGGATTACAGTTACAATATTTATACCTACTTTATCTTTTTATCATAACTAAGGAAAACTATAAGTTCTTCAGCTCCATCAAAGACTCCAGAAGGATATAATATTACCTAGGTAAACAAGAAGTTTATTATAAGCAACTTCCAAAACTCTAGATTTAACAGAAACAGCTTGCTGCCTGGATAGTCAAACAAAGCTTTTCTTTACCATTGGAGTATCCATCTTCAGCCTACTGGCTCATAGTAGCCAGCAGATTTTTCCATGAAGCAGGAAATTTCAAAGATAGTTCCACCCATATTGGTAGTTTGTCAGTCACTGTTTTTCATGTCCTGCAGAATGTCTTACAGACTCTTTCATGAAGCAGAACCACTGAAGAACTGTCTCACCTTCAGGCAAGTTCAGCAGTTATTTCTCTGTGGGTCCTGCATGCCCAGTTAAGCAGTCCAGGAAAGAGCAGTTTCTTGCCCAAATGGCTAGAAAACTCCATTAGGAATCACTTCAATGGCCATCTTCCTCTCATAGTAGCTTGGTGTTGCCAGGAGCAAATGTATCTCACTGTCATGAAAAGTCCTAATTTAAACGTCTTAAAACATTTAAATGCCATATTCTGAATTTCTATGAAAGATTTGAAGAATCCCTAACTGAAATATATCTCTATATATGTCAAAAACCTAAGTAGCATAACTACAAGCTTGACTATTATAGATGAGTATCTATTAACCTGTTTTTCTTAATTATACAGTACATTTTTAAATGAACTACACAATCACAATACCTTAATCAAGAGTAGAAATATACATATAAGAAGAATGACCTTAAATTTGCATCAATAAACCAAGTTCCATACCAAAGCAAATCTCTATAGCATATTCTCCTTTAAATATAAAAAATTTACAATTTTTGGAAATATGGGTATAGTTTTTCTCCAAACTTATTCCTGCTGTTTATTGAGAAAAGTATTTTTTGAAGGGTATTAAAGGTGACCTTTTAGGGGGTCTTGTTCCATCAAACCATATTAGTCTGGAAGCAATCCACAGGTTCTCATCCTCTATGGAAACAAAAGATGAACCACTTTTCCAAAGCAACATATCCTTAGACATAAATTTGGAAGTCATAATTCTTTTATAATCTATATGCTGGTTTAGCTTAGCAGTCCATACAATGAAGTGTCTCTCTTTACTTAGTTCATTCACAGTCAAAAAAATTCAAATATAACACAATAATATACATAATCCAAACTCTTTGTGATTTTCCATTTTCACATGGCTTATTCTTCTTTACTCCTTTTAATCTATGACTATCTGTACTCTGTCTCTTTAAAGACTTTACCTTTTTTTAAAGCATTAACTTTATTTTATGACTCTCTATATTCTTTTTATTCTCTCTTCCAAGGCTATGGAACATTTATCCAACACTATGATTCATCTGTATTTGTCTTTATTGCATATTTGTAATTCTTTACTGTCCAGGAGCACTTTTGAAAATGCTAAGCACTTCTTGAAATTTAAGCTTCACCATTACTATGTTATATATGGTACTTTCTGCTTGCCTGCCTAATCCTGTATGGTGGAGCTGCTCGCCCCTCTGAGAGCCATGCACACAGCTGCATTCTCAGGTACACAGCCAGTCCATGTTCCCATTAAGCAAGCTGCAGCAGTCTGCTCACAAACCCCATCAAAATGCTCTGTCTCCCAAAAGAGCCAGAGGTCACTCTGGCAGCAAGGCCCAGAAAGCTAGCACTTCAAAATGGCTGCGGCTGAATCAGGAAAACCTCTCTTAAGGGAACTGCAGCACACCATCAACAACAGCAAGAAGCTGTGTTAAACTGTATTTTTGTGTCTATAATTAAGCTCTCTCAGGTTTTTAAGTGTTTTTTAGTTTGTCACATTGGTGCCAATTTGTTGAAGGAGGCTTCTTGTTGGTTTCCAGCTGCCTGGCTAGTTTAGACCTGAAACAATCACACAGTAATTAATCACTCTGCCTTCCCCATGAGCTCTAGCTTCTTATTGGCTAACTCTTACATATTACATTTAACCCATTTCTAGTAATCTGTGTATTGCCATGTGGCTGTGACTTACCAGGTAAAGTTCTCAGCTTCTGTCTCCTGCAGCTCTATGGCTTCTCTCTGACTCTTCCATTCTTTTTCCCAGCATTCAGTCTAGTCCTCCCTGCCTAGTTCTGCTCTGCCCCGCCTTCCTCTGCTATAGGCTCAAAACACTTCTTTATTTTTTCAATGGTAATCACAGCATACAGAGGGAAATCTCACCTCAATTAATACCTAAAATATATAAGAAACTGCAAAGATTAAACATTGAAAATGTCAAACTTCTAATCAGGAAATGAGTCAATAAAGCAAACAAACAGCTCACAAAAGAAGAAATACAGTTGGTAAATAAATAGTTTTTAATGGTTCAACGTCTTTTCCTATCAAGGAATGTAAATTAAAATCACTTTGATATTCCATCATCATTTGACATCAGTCCAAAGGGCTACCATCAGAAAATGAGTGACAACATGTGCTGATAGGGATGTGAAGAAAGAAGAATTCTTTTCACTGTTGTGGAAGTATAAACTGGTGTAACCATTATGGAACAACCCCTTCCTACCCTCCACACTAGATGACACTCCATGGAAAGACACATCTTTACCCTGCTCTTTACTCAGAAATGGATGGCAATAGCATTAGAGGATACTGGAAAGAGATTCCCTTTTGCAAAGAAAAGGGTGCTTCTTCAATGTATGTCATTCTTAGACACCATGGATGCCTTTTCTCAAGCATCTGTGCTATGTGTCTAGTATAGTATGCTTTACTCTGTCCCCTTCTGTTACACTCTACACACCATTCCTCAGATCTGAGAGCTATGGAAAAAGAGTTGTAACTTAGAGTGAAATGGGGAGAGAAAAGGCAAAAAGGAAGCAAAGAGCAAAGGAGGCAAGCAAAAGGTTTTAGAAAATTTAAGAACTGAAGGTCCCATTGTGGGAAGATGGTTCTGAAACCTGAAGGCACAATTAGAGCAGACAATGGCCATGGGAAGAGTTGGGCTATGGGAATCAGAGTATTGTTGGAATTACACTCCTTGATTAGAAGGAACAAGGATTCTGGGTCACTCAGCCTGTGATTCCTGGTGCTCTATGCAATGCCAGGGATGAGATTACTCTCTTGGCCTAGGTCTTAAGCTAGATCAGTCATTGATTGGCCACTTCATCAATCTCTATGCCACCCTTACCCCAGCACATCCCTTAGGCAGGACAGACTGTAGGTCAAAGGTAATATGGCTGGGTTGGTTTTCCATTCCCTCCATTTGAAGACTTTCCTGGTCTCAGAAGATGGCCAGTTCAGGCTATGTATTCCCTATTGTTAAGTGGCTTAGTTGGGGTTATTTTTGTAGATTCCTGGAAATTTTTCTTGTGGCATGTTTCTATATGACCCCAGAACCCCATTTTCCAGTAATCTCTTTCAGTACTCTCTCCTCATTCAGCCTGATTGCTCATGTTTCTATCCCCACATCCAAGTGTCCACTCACATAATCTCTTTTATTTCCCCTTCCCAGGGAGATATGGGTGGCCCACTTGAAGCCTCATTGTTACCTGGTGTAGGAGGTTCTTCTGTCTATGTGCTGCTTTCATTGGTTGAATAAAGAAACTGCCTTGGCCTTTTGATAGGGCAGAACTTAGGTAGGCGGAGTAGACAGAACTGAATGCTGGGAAGAAGAGAGTGAGAGAGAGCGACCATGGAGATGCCAGGTCAGACATGCTGAATCTTTCCTGGTAATTCACAACCTCGTGGTGACAAACATATTAGAAATGGGTTGAATCAGGATGTGAGAGTTAGCCAATAAGAGGCTAGAGCTAATGGGCCAGGCAGTGTTTAAAAGAATACAGTTTCTGTGTGATTATTTTGGGTATTAGCTAGCGGGGCGGGCAGGATGGAACAAGGGGCCTTGCTCTCCCTACAACAGTTACCTAGTCTCTCTGGGTCTGTTGATACTAACATAGTTATCATTTTATTTTACTGCTTATATCCACTTATGAGTGAGTACAAGACTGGAGTAAAAAAGTCAATATAATAATGCCTAATGATATTCTGCTATACTCATAGATTTGTGCCTAGCCCAATAGTCATCAGAGAGTTTTCTCCCAGAAGCTGATGGAAATAGATGCAGACCCATAGCCAAATGTTAGGTGGAGACCAGTGAATCCTGCAGAAGTGGGGAAGAAAGGATTGTAGGAGCCAGGAAGTTCAAGGACACCACAAGAAAACTCACAAAATCAACTAACCTGGTCCCATAGGGACTCACAGAGAAACCTACAGGGGACTGACCTAGGTAATCTGCATATTTATACCTTGGTCCTCCTGTAGGACTCCTAACAGTGGGAACAGGAGCTGTTTCTGACTCTTTTACTGACTTTGGAACCCTAATCCTCATACTGGGTTACTATGCCCAGCCTTAATATATGGGGAGGTGTTCAGTTTTACTGCAACTTGATATACCATGTTTTATTGATGTTTATGGGAGACCTGATGTTTCCTAAACTGAAAAGGAGTGCAAGTGGATTGGGGGACAGGAACAAAGGGGAAGTGAATGTGGGGGACTGGGAGGGGAGAAGGGAGGGGAAACTGCAGCGGTGATGTAAAATATATATGTGTGTGTGTGTGTGTGTGTGTGTGGTGTATGTATGCATGTATGTATATATGTATATAGAAGGAACTCTCTGGAGCAAGATGGGAAGAAGGATCATCTTAACATTTTGTGTAGTGTGCACTGTCAATGCAACTCATTCATCCAGCCTTGAGCATCTGCACAATGGGATCCAGTACATTGATTTCATTGCTTGGCTTATGGGCAGTACTGATAATGCTTTGCCAATTTGCTCTTTGTTTACTACATTTTCTTTCCAGAACTGGAGAAGGCCAAGGACTGTCTCTGGTCTTACTGTTCAGCTTTCACTTCTCAAATGCCTGGTCCCTTTTTCCTCCTATTCTTGTTCACTGACCTTGCCTTTATCTGTGGTTTGCACAGATAAAGTGGTTTTTCTCACCCCTGCCTTTTAACTTACAATCAGCTTTCTTTGTGGCTCTCCTCCACCCCCATCACATCTTGACTAAGTTCCTGTCTTCTGTATACGTGGTGGTGGAGCGCTGGTGGGATTTTAATTCAGGAAACATGGCTTGCAATCTGTGGAGCAACCAGAGCAGCTGCTGCTGCTGCTGTTCAGTTTTTCTTGGCAGATGGACATAGAGGGAATTACGAATGGGGAAATTTGCTCAGCCTTGGCTGCTACTTCCTAGAGAAACATTTCATTTGCCAGCGCTCTCTCTCTCTCTTCCATACCACCCAAACATCAGAGCTCATGACTTTGATACATTCCCTCACCCCAAGTTCATGACCAAGAGACTTCTCATAGCTTTTTACTCAGTAGCCCTTTGACTGGTCACTTGACCAGAGTGAAAGACAGATTTGTTTAGATTCTGGAAGCTTGAAGTATACATTAAGGAACTGTATTTTATTTCTCCAATAAATTTAGCTCAATACAAACATGTGTCCACATGTCTACTAAAAATCAATTTTGAAGTGCTAAATCTAGCATAAAAGTGTTCACATTAAACGTACAAAATAATGAGGTTGAACCACTAACCTAATCATGATAACAGAATATTTCAATTGCTTTTAAAAGTTAAGGCAGCCTTTTGCAATAATCCCTCCTCTTCAACTCTGGCCCCTGGCACCACTATGTCTTTTATTACTGGGGTGTGACTTTTTCAACACTTAAGTGAATTGTACAGTGTGTGGGAAATCTTTACTCTGTTATCATCGAGCTTGATGACTTTGAATTCATCTCTGCTCTTGTGGAAATCATTAGTCTGTTCCCTTTATACTGTGTAATTTAATCATTTGCCAGTTGATGGAAATGTGGGATGTGGTATAATCTGAAAAGACTATCACATTGATTTTCAAGTTCCTGGACTTTGTAAACTCTTTTGAGAATTTGTTAAGTTTGTAGCTGCTCTCACTCCTGATGGTACTTTTCTGTCTCTTTTAACTACATAGATGGCATTTCATTTTGTTGCTCGCTTACTTCCGTGTTGACAACACTGACGATGTTTTCATGTATTTATTTATAAACTGTATATAGTAGTTGGAAAATTTTCTCTCCTTTTTGTATTATTTTCCTTCTTTTGATAGGTCTTACATAGCCCAAGTAAGCTTTGAAATCACTCGGTCACTAAGGCTTCAGTTCTTAATCCACCTCTCTCCACCACTTAAGTGCTAGGACTACAGGCTGTGTCACAAGGCCCAACTATGTGGTGAATTTTCCATTTTATCCATGTCTATGCATTATATTCCCCAAATAAAAAAGTTATATCTATATTATGCAAATCTTTTTGATATTCTGTGGCTTGCCTTTTCATATTCTTTTATTTTTTCAAAGTTATTTCTGAAGCAGACAAATTATTTTAATATTCAATGAAGTGAATTTAAGGACAAGTTACTAAAAATAAAAAAAATAAATGAGACGAGAGATTGTTATTACATTTTCATTTTCTTACCAGAGTTTTTGAAAAAGAAAGGTTAAGCTTGTGAGTCTTAGCAGCCTTTGATTTTATCATTACTGACTTAGGTATCTCTCTTGACACAGAGTCATGAACATCTTACTCTGCTATTTTCTAAATATATTGAACATTCGCTCAGGTTTCTCTCACTTTACATTTAATTTTAGTTTTATCAGCTGAGTAGTAAAGTGTAGGGTTAATTATTTCCATTTCTGTAATGAGTCACTTCTGCATTATTTGGGAAGTTCAGTCCTTTTTAGTTCAAGCAGAAGTCAGAAGCAGAAATCTTTAAAGTGAGGCATTGGTTGAAAAGGGGAAAGAAGAAAACAGCAGCGTTCAAAAACATTTTAAAACAATGACTTTTGAAAAGTGAATTCATAAATTAATTTTTATGAAATTTTATTCATTTAATGAGGTTATCTTTTCAAAAAAAATAGTTGCTGTGTGTGTGTGGCACATTCATGATCATCATCAGGATAATAGCAAAAATAAATAAATAAGTAAATAAACAAATAAATAAATAAATAAATAAATAAAATTGCCTGTGTTGTAGACCTCCAGAGAAAAGATGGTTAATGCATATCTTTACTTTAAAGTTTTTAAACTGACCTCTCAAAAAATTCTGAGACAAGAATATTGTGAGTATAGATAACTGCCGTTTAAAAATAATGCATATTTTCTCCTGAGAACTTTCTACATGTGTTTATCAAAAGCACTCTTAATAATCAAATAAGAATAACATTGTCATCTCTTTTCATGTAAATGTACTTAGAGACTTTGTGTAAATGATTTCTTGATTAGGTTGGTATGAAAAATAATAGGAGTGTATGCTCTGTATGACACTGTGAGGTTGTCACCTATGTGCACTTGTATTTGAAGTCTGTCATTGGGGTTTTTTTTTTTTTTGACTCTGTTGTACTTCTTTAACTCAGCTCATCTCCTTTCCAAAGATTAGCTCTGTGCATACCACACAGTTCAGACAACCAGTTCTTGAGCCCTGTAGAACGAGGCTAAGACAAATCACAGCACAATATGCAGATTTGGTTCCCTTCCTTAACTACTAGTTTGTGTGACAGACCTGGAGGAGTTCATTTCAGTTCTTCTCATGTGGCAGAGATGTAATATACACTAAATCTATTTTAATTCTCCCTTATGCAGCCTCACAGCAAGATTTCACACATGCAAATGAGTTTGTTAAGGAAAAAAAAGCCTTTGGAAAAAAATCTGTTACTTTAATTTAAGCAGTATTGGGATGAGAGGACCAATTTTGCATTTTAATGCCAAATTAATCAAATAAATACCCGAACCTCATGCCAAATTCGTTTTTAAATCAGGATACACGGTTGAAGTGTTTTTCAGAATGTATACTGAAGATTGCTATGGATACAGTAAATGCTCAAGGTTATCACCGCTATAGTGCTCAGTGGAAGGAGAGAGAGGCACACCAGATATACTTTAATGCTGTCTTATGAAGAGAAGTTACATGAGTTTGGAGAGTACCCAACATAAATTATTAAATGTGAATACTAGTTAATTATGCCTGAAAAGTAAATGATTGTCAAAACTATAAACAAAAAATTAATTGAAAGCATACAGTTTGAGTACTGTATGATTCATATCCTATAAGATGATTATGCTTAATTCTGTGTATTAAATATTTAACCATTAGGAAACAACAATATAGGTACAAGGAATATCACTCTCTTGGTTATTCTCCTTTTGTTTCTTTTTGCTTTCTAAACAAATGTTTCTACCAAGCCCAGAAATATCTTTGTCTCATTTTATAGTATGTGAACTTCTTTGTCCACTGGTAAACCCATTTCCGGTGGCTTGATGAGACGAACTCATTGCCTCTACCTATCGTCCCCATTTGGGGGACATAAATAAGGAAGGGACAATGGCTGGTCACGGTATCCTGTTTTTCATGTTTTGGAAGGCCACCATTAATAAACATTTGGCATCTTAATTTAACTCTGTAATACATATAATTTGAGTTTTCCCCCTACTTCATTCCCTATGCAGGGATCACTTGCTATCACTGGTGTAGAAGGATTTGATTACAGATGTCCTTTTGTGATGACTCAATTAGTCAATATCATCTCACATCATAGGAAGAGAAGTCTACTCAAAGAGGGACAAAATGACTGATAATCATGTTTTAAGAGTATGGAGAGGGTAATGATTTTAATTCGTTGGAAGCCATCCTCTGATGTGTTAATGCTGGCCTCTGTATTAGTTACTGCTCTATTCTTTTGTCTACATCTAAGGACTTGAGCAATGCCTCTCACAGTATCCCTTTTCTAGTCTTGGTATGTCTTAAATCAAACTCGAATAACAGTATTAATGTAGCAGCATTCCTCCTCTGGACTTTGCTTTAGGCGAAACAAAATTACTTACTAAAAATTTTATCCTGTGGAGATCTGTACATCTGTTAAAATATTTTTGTGTCTATGTGTGTGCGTGTGTGTGTGTGTACATGTGGTCTCTCTGTGTATGTGTATGTTTGTGTATCTCTCTCTGACTCTATCTCTGCATCTCTCTGTGTGTGCTATGCAAACTTATATATGTGCAGAGACCTAGGCAATAATACCCTGAGGGATGACATAATGGGTTTTAAGCTAATGTGAGAAAAGTGGCACAGGAAACACAGTGGAAATAGAAGCAAAGGACTAAACTTTGGGAGAGGTGATGAAAGACACGATTGAAAAGTTAAAAATGCAAGACACATTTACAACGCAGAGATAAAATACCTAAAATTCTGAAGGAGCTTGAACTCAGATTTCATGAATGTTGCAAAATGGCACTATTTAACTTTTATATAATTGATAAAAATGACTTGTATGATTGATAACTAATTTCCAGACAGAAAAACCAAGTAGTAGCTTTGGTTTTACAACTCTATAAATCACATCATACATTTCAATTAACTGTATTCATATTTAATAAAGTAAACTTAAATATATGTTAAGTAGAAACTAAAACTTTAAGAAATATGTTTATGCAGGAGCTCTTGAGTCTTGAAATAAAGAACTGATAAAATATAGTCACTGACTAGACATAGGAAGGTCAGAATCAGTGAAAAGGCAAATTAAAGATATCTCTGAAGCATCTATTGGGAGTGTCTAGAAATTTCACTTGGAGTGGACTAGCACAGGAACAAAGCTAATTACTAAAATAGGATATGTAGATCTAATCATTAAATAACCTATGGTCTCATTTTTGTCTTTTGAATTGCGTTTCTTTAAAATAATTATAACAAACAAAAACTACATATAATTTTAAATCCCAATATTCTCTTTATATATGTGGTTGCTGACTTTAGAGCTTTAGTGTATATTTCTCAAACTTCATGTTTTTGTTATATTTCTGAAAACTCATGTATTTAATAAAAAACAGATTATGCCAAAATGTGTTTACTTATATTAATGCCCTTTTATTGAGCAGTAGAATTTGGCAAGATTTTAGTAATTGCAAAAAAAGCAATCTCCAAAGGTTATTTTTCTAGGACTTATCTAGTTTGATAATGCCAACATTCAAGTTAGATGACAAAGAAAGAACAAGCCAATGAGTGGAATCAGGGCACCAAAAATCCATGGGGTTCTTTTACAAGTTTTGTGCTAATGAATCACTTGTATCAGTCAAATTGGGTTATTGTTCAGCAACAAGGATAATGGCAGAAAGATTTAATTTGACTCAAAGAATCAGAAGATTCAGTTTCTGGACAGTGGATCCTTTGCTGAGATCATGAGGTAAAGCACTATGGTGAGGAATATGGAACCAAGCATAGTTTCTCATCTCAGGGAAGTCAGGAAGCATGGACAAAGACAAAGAGGAGATAGGGGAGCCAAAGAATCAAGTCACTGAGAAGGATGCTTCTATTAGGTAGATAGCAGGGTTCTCAGCAGAAAATCTTATATTTCAAGAGAAAATGTTATGAGATTTTTAAAGTTCTGGGAAAATTTAACATTAGCAAGACCCAAATAAACTATTAATTAACCTTGATGAGGAAGAAAGTATACTCAACAAAGCTCTCCTTCATAACTTAAAAAACAATGAAGTGCTTCTTAAAGCTAAACAAAAAACTTGAGGGAATTCATCAGCCCAAGCTAGATTTCTAAGAAATGCTTAGGCATGGCCTATAGAAGGAGAAAAATGTCATTATCTACCTATCACAAAAATGTAAGAATCAAACTCACTAGGAGGACAGATTAAAAATAGAGAAAGAATAATACAGAAATCCACTAAACAACAAAAATGAAAAAGAATGGGAGAAAAGAACAGAAGTTATACAAAACAACTATAAATAAACTAAACACAACGAAATTTTCAGATCATCACCAATCAATAATAACTTTGAATATATACAAATTATATACTTCACTGAAAATATTTAGACTTATTATACTTTTTGAAAAGCTGACTCTTTGATTGCCTAGAAGAAACTCACCTCAACAGTAATAATACACTTAACCTGAAAGAAAGCCATGGTAAAAGGGCCAAGACAAAAACTGAACACAAAGAGGATTAACTATACATACATAACATAAAGTAAAATCTACATAAAAACTTACAAAGTCACACAACTCATTGAACATGGAGAGGAAGAATGGGTGTCTACACAGAATCTTCAGTCCCATGTTTTGGTGTCTTTGACATGGGAAGGTACTCCACACACTACCAAAAGAAAACCATAAACAACAACCCAGCCACAAAACTGAGCAACAATCTGTCCTGCCTGCAAAATATTCCTGGGCAATGGTAGCACAAAGCTTGTGGTAATAACCAGTCAGTGTCTGATTTGACTTAAGGCTCTCTCTCTTAAGACAGATCCTGTACCTGTTTGGGTAACCAAAAACCAGAGACTAGAGAGCCCAGAGACCTGGGGTAAAACCAAATACTATTGATCTAGAAAAAATAACAACAACAAAACAGCAGCAACAACAACAACCAAAAAACAGCAGCAGCAGGAACAATAATAACAGCAGAAATACCAACAATAAATAGTAAAATGATCCTTAATAATTTTCTGCTGTACTCATAGGTTGGTGCCTTAGTCAGTCATTATCAAAAAGGCTTCATCTTACAGCATCTGGGAACAAATACAGAGACCCATAGCCAGTAATTTTGCAGAGACAGACTTTGGACCACAGCTATAAATGAGATGTCTCCATTAAATCCCTCCCCTCAGTACTCAAGGAATCCAATGGAAGAGAAGGCATGAGTGTGGGCGCTGGTTGGGAGGGAGGTCATCAGAACAAGGCCCTTTAAATAAATTGAGAAAGTTTGTATGAACTCAAAGACTCCAAAGCAGCAAGCACAGGACCTATGTGGATCTGCACAAGATCTAGAGGGCCCTTTGGTTTAGAACTCTGTACCACCATTACAATCTACAAAGATCAATGGAGAGCAATAAATCATTAGGTTAATTTGGAAAAATATAACATACGGGGGATCACTATGTAGTAATGAAGAAACTAACAAGAGGAACTACTAATTGTAATTTTATATAATTGTAATTATATACTAATTGTAAGTTAATATACACCAACTTCGGGGATATGTAGTTATATGAAGAAAAATATACAAAGTCTAAATGCAAAAACTGGTTACAATATAATAATGTTGGGAAATTTTAACTATGCCAGTCCCATCACTGGAAAGAGCATCAATTCCAAATCTTAATAAAGAAAATTGCACTGTAGATAAACTACACTGTGGACCAAAAATACCTAGCAAACTGATATCTACAGAACATTTATTTCAAAAGTGAAAAATACCCATTGTTGTCATTCAATTGCAGAATTCTCTAAAATCATATGTTGTGCCACAAAACAAATTTCAACAAGCTAAGAGAGTGGCAATCACACCATTAATCTTCACTGAGCACAAGAAAAAAAAGTAAAAATGAACAAAATCTTTAAAAATTGTGTAACTTTCCTGAAATTAAAGGACATGCCCTTGAAAGGTATATGCATTACTCACAAATTTATTTACAAAATGTTTTGAAACAAATAAGGAGGCATCCAACATGGTCAATGCTTTGGGATAAAACAGAAGAACTAAGAGGAAAGTTTATAGTAATAAGTGCCCACATGGAAGACAAGAAAATAAAAAGTCAATTAAAGTTACTAAGAGATCAGAAATATGAAAGGTCATTGACTGGAGAAGGTGAAGTTGGTAAAGTCCTTGCTGTACATTTGTGATTACCGAAGTTCAAAACCTGGCACCCATATAAAAATGGCAATCATGACAGTGAATTCCACACCCCCCATACACATGTACACACATAAGCACAAACACAAACATATGCAAGAACAAAAATGGATCAGAGGAATTACAAACAAAAGTGTAAATGTGCAAAAGTTTAACATTTCAAGTAACTAATAAATCTTAAAATAAAATCTTTATGCTTCTATATAACCTAATGAAGAAAAGAGAAAACCTCAAAAAGTAAAATCAGACCAAAAGGACATTTCAGGTGTCACGACAGAAACACAAAAGATCACCAGAGTCTGCTATGAACAGTTGTGCCCCAACTGGAACACATTCAAGACCTACATACATTTTCAACACTATCAGTTACCAAAATTCAGCCACTGTAACATGATGGCCTGCTTGTTGGGGTTTCTGTCCTGCCCAGTTCCCACAGCTGTTAAGCCCCAAAGAAATCACACAGAGAGATCTATATTAATGATAAACTGATTGGCTCATTAGCTCAGGCTTCGTATTAGCTCTTATAACATATTAACTCATTATTCTTATCTATGTTAGCCAGAGGGCTCAGTACCTTTTTCAGTGGGGCAGGTCATATCCTGCTTCTTCGGTGGTCTGGCAGGACTGTGGAGGAATGGGCTTCCTCCTTCCTAGATTCTCCTGTTCTTATTGCCCTGCCTCTACTTCCTGTTTGGCTACTGACCAATAAGCATTTATTTAAAACATAATTGACAGATATAGAATTGTTCTCCCGCACCACTTCCCCCTCTTTTTTTTTAAACAAAGGAAAATACCCATAGTTCATTTTTGGGAATGTGGGCGTAGTATTCTAGGCTACTTCCGGCTGGTTGGGGGCACTGATAATCTTATAAGGATCTAAAGAAAATTTAGAGTTATGATCAAGTCCTGACTGGAATATCCTGTGAGGCTTGATCATCTCAGGCAGCATCTTGAATCTGTTCTGGATGTAGAACTCAGACATCCAGGCAATCTGTTCCTACCAGAGATTTCCCAGATGGTCTTCCTTGATCAAACCTGATTTTTCTCAACTCAGAATGAATCCACAGTCTCTCATTTCCTGTGGAAACAAAAGCAAAATCTCTTCTCCAAAGTAACATACTTTTTGACTTCAATTTTGAAGTCAAGGTATCTTCAAAATACCTATCTTGGGTTAGTTCAGCAGCATTTATAAGCAAATATCTTTTACCAGCTGTTTCTCCTTCCTCAGCATTCAAACAATTCAAAGAGAGCATAATAGCATACAGACATACAGAATCAAGATTCTCTGTGTATTTTCCATCCTTATGTGGCTTTATTTTAACCTTTATTTATTTTATTTTTACTTTTAACTTTCGGCTTTTTGAGACAGGTTATCTGTGTATCTTTGTCCTAGAACTCCCTTTGTAGACCAGGCTGTCCTTGTACTCAAAGAGGTCTGCCTGTCTCTGCCCCACCAGTGCTGGGATTAAAGGTGTATGCCACCACACCTTGAACTCACAGAGGTCCGTCTACCTCTGCCTCCCAAATGTTGGGATTAAAGGTATGTACCACCACACCCAACTACTCTCTTTCTTTTTTATTTTAAGGTCTTTGACCATTTTCTTTTCTCTCTCAAGCCTGCATATATTTTTAACACACAATAAACCATTTAGAGGTATTTTTTTATCTCTCTTTACTGTATATCTCTCTTTTTCTGACTACCGGAGTCTTTAATTTACCAAGCAATAAGGGTAGGATAAAAGCTGTGGCTTTGACGGCTGGATCCATCCCATTTCTTAGCTTTCTATGATCCTAGCCTCATGGTGGAGGTACTGGCTGTAGCCATGTTTATTGCCACAACTCTATGTCGTTTCAATGTCCCTGCCAGCAAGCAAGTTGCAGCAGTGTGCTCTCAAACCACAGTCAAATGACCCTTAGTTGGACGGCCTGCCTGAAAGAGTCAGAGTTTTCCCTGGCAGGATGGCCCAGAAAGCTGGCATTTTAAAACAGCGCAGCTTTTTTCTTGCTATGGCTGAAAACCAAAAAGCATGCAGTCAGCTTTTATCAACACCATTTAAGTGTTTTGTGACAGGACCTCTTAAAGCAGTGCAGGGTTTTGCAGCTAAAGCTGAGTTAGGAAGCCACTCTTAGATGAGAGCACTTGCTGGCTTCTAGCAAGCGGAGCAGACCCAAGAAATTGCTGCTACCAAGAAAACATGCTTTACTCTATTCTTTCCCAAGCTTTCTCAGTCTTTCTGTGGATGCAGTTATCCACATTGGGCGCCATTCTTTAACATGAAGACCGGGCTTGTTGGGGTTTCTGTCTTGCCCGGTCCCCTAGCTGTTTAGTTACAGAGAAAATCACACAGAGAGTCTCCACAAGTTATTAACATATTGGCTCATTAGCTCAGGCTTCGTATTAGCTCTTATAACTTATATTAACCCATTATTCTCATCTATGTTAGCCACATGGCTCAGTACCTTTTTCAGTGGGGCAGGTAACAATCCTGCTTCTTCAGTGGTCTGGGCAGGACTGTGGAGGAATGGGCTTCCTCCTTCCTAGAATTCTTCTGTTGTTATTGCCCTGCCTCTACTTCCTGTCTGGCTACTGACCAATCAGCTTAAATTTATTTAAAACATAATTGACAGATATAGAATTGTTCCCCTGCACCAAGCCACAAAGGACTAAAAACATAATCATAACAATAATAGTTAACAAAACTGAATGATATCAAATTTATTTGTACAAAACATTTTAGGACCGGATGACTTTGTAGAATACCAAAGCAAACCATAAATTATTTGTAAGTATTCCAACAGATTGGTTGAAACTTTTTCTTATACAAAGCCAGTCCCACCCAGGCAACAAATACCAGACACAACTGTAGAATAGAAAGGAAATTATCTGTATTGTCAATGAAAATGAATTAAAAGGTAAACCCCAACAACGTACTAGAAAGTTGAGATCAGCAGCACACCAAAACGACTATTATGATGATCCAGTGGCAATGAAGCATGAACAATTCAAAATGCACAAATAATTAATTGCATGTAAAGTATCAGATCGCCACACAGGATCTTAGTCCTGTGATTGTTTCAACAGATTTGGCAAACTACTCAACTGTAGTATGAGGAGTGGGTCTAAGCAGATAATGAAGAACCTCCTATACCACTCAACAAATTAAGTCTGGATGGAACATACTTCAACATAATAAGATCGTATATGACAAACCCACAACTACAGCCAGTTTGAATGTGTAAAACAGATTTTTTTTCTGTCTCTCTCTCAAAGATTGGGAACATGCAGTGGATTCCACACTCTCTACTCAAATGAAATCACTGAGAAGTTAATCAAGGACACAGTCTCACTTATGAAAAATATCTGAAATAAATTTTACCAAGGAAGTTAGTGATAGAGATATTTTTAGAATGTCAAGAGAATAAAATTTTAGAATTCTTGCTGGGCTGGGTGTGTTTGCCCAGGCCTTTAATTCCAACCCTCAGGAGGAGGACACAGGCTGATCTCTGTGATTTAAAGGTCTAATCAACATAGTGAGTTCTAGGACAGCTGGGGTTAAGCAGAGTGACCTTATCTCAAAAAATGAGACAAACAAAAACAAATAAGCAAAAATTCAAAATGCGCAAGCACTAAACAACAAGACCTCAGCACATATGAAGTGAAGCTGGATTGCAATAAAGCCACAGAGACAAATTAACAACTGCGCTCATGTATTTTTTCTTTTCTTTCTTGTTTCTTTATTTTTTAACATTTTTCATTCAAAAATTTACACTTCCCCCCTTCTCCCATTCCCCTCCTACTCACCCAGTAACCCTCCTCCTTCCCACTCCATCCTTAAGAGAGGGCAGGGTTCCCTGCCCTGTGGGAAGTCCAAGGCCCTCCCCCCTCCATTCCGGCCTAGGAAGGTGTGCATCCAAGTAAACAAGGATCCCCAAAAGCCAATACATGCAGAAGAGACAGGTTCTAGTGCCATTATTGATAGCTTCTCAGCCCACCACCATTGGCAGCCACATTCAGAGAGTCCAGTTTGATCTCATGCTCCTTCAGACCTGGTCCAGCTGGATTTGGTGAGCTCCCATTAGATCAGGCACACTTTCTCAGTGGGTGGACCAACCCCTCGTGTTCCTGATTTCCTTGCTCATCTTCTCCCTCCTTTTGTTCTTCAACTAGATCTTGGGAGCTCAGTCCATTGCTCTGATGTGGATGTGGGTCTCTGTCTCTATCTCCATCCATTGGACAAAATTTCTGTAGTGATATTCAAGATATTCATCATTGAGACTATGGGGCAAGGCCAGTTCAAGCACCCTCTCCTCTGATGCCCAAGGACCTAGCTGGGGACATCCCCATGGACACCTGGGATCCCCTCTAGAGCCAAGTCTAGTGTCAACCCTAGAATGGCACCCTTAATGTAGATATCTTCTTCCCTGCTCCAATATCTGCCCTTCCTCCATCTCCATCTTCCCACTCCTCCAAGCTCTCCCCAGTCCTTCCCATCTACCTTCTCCTTCCCCCTCTCCCCTTCCTCCTATCCCACCCCTACCTCCACCCCTGTGCTCCCAGCTTTTGCCCAGTGATCTTGTTTGTTTCCAATTTCAAGGAGGATCTATATATCATTTTCTTTGGGCTCACCTTGCTATTTGACTTCTCTAGGCTTGTGAACTATAGGCGTAATGTTCTTTGTTTATGGCTATAGTCTACTAATGAGTGAGTACATACCATATTCATCTTTTTGGGTCTGGGTTATCTCACTAAGGATAGTGTTTTCTATTTCCATCCATTTGCATGCAAAATTCAAGATGTCATGGTTTTTTACCACTGAGTAGTACTGTAATGTGTATATATTCCACAATTTCTTGATTCATTCTTCCATTGAGGGGCAACTAGGTTGTGTCCAGGTTCTGGCTATTAAAATAATGCTGCTATGAACATAGTTGAACAAATGCTTTTGTAGTATGATTGGGCATCTCTTGGGTAAATTGCCAAGAGTGGTATTGCTGGATCCTGAGGTAGGTTGATTCCCAATTTCCTGAGAAACTGCCACACTGATTTCCAAAGAGGTTGCACAAGTTTGCATTCCCACTAGCAATGGATGAGTGTTCCCCTACTCCACATCCTCTCCAGCATAGGCTATCATTGGTGTTTTTGATTTTAGACATTCTGACAGGTATAAGATGGTATCTCAGAGTTGTTTTGATTTGCAATACCCTAATCGCTAAGGAAGTTGAACATGACCTTAAGGATCTTTTGGCCATTTGAACTTCTGTTGTTGAGAAGTCTCTGTTCAGAATATTACCCCAATTTTTAGTTGGGTTATTTAGAAATTTAATGTCTAGTTTCTTGAATTCTTTGCATAATTTGGAGATCAGACCTTTGTCTGATGTGGGGTTAGTGAAGATCTTTTCCCATTCAGTAAGATGCCTTTTTGTCTTAATGACTGTGTCCTTTGCTTCATAGAAGCTTCTCAGTTTCAGGAGGTCCCATTTATTCATTGTTGCTCTTATTGTCTGTGCCACTGGGGTTATACATAGGAAGTGGTCTCCTGTGCCCATGTATTGCAGGCTACTTCCCAATTTCTCTTCTATCAAGTTCAGTGTGTTCGGATTTATATTGAGGTCTTTAATCCATTTGCATTTGATTTTTGTGTATGGTGATAGATAAGGATCTATTTTCATTCTCCTACAGGTTGACATCCAGTTATGCCAGCACCATTTGTTAAAGATGCTTTCTTTTTTCCATGTGTATAATTTAGATTCTTTGTCAAATATGAGGAGTTCATAGTTTTGTGGACTAATATCTGGGTCTTCAATTCGATTCCATTGGTCAACATCTCTGTTTTTATGCCAATAACAAGTTGTTTTCATTACTGTAGCTCTGTCACAGAGTTTGAAGTCCAGGATGGTAATGCCTCCGAAAGTTCCTTTACTATATAGAATTGTTTTGGCTATCCTGGGCTTTGTGTTTTTCCATATAAAGTTAGTTATTTTTCTCTCAAGGTATATGAAGAATTTTGTTGCGATTTTGATGGGGATTCAATTGAATCTATAGATTGCCTTTGGTAGAATTGCCATTTTTACTATATTAATTCTACCAATCAAGATCATCGAGATACTTCCATTTTTCTGGTATCCTCTTCAATTTCTTTCATCAAGGCCTTAAAGTTCTTGTCAAATATAACTTTCACTTTCTTGGTTAGTGTTACCCCAAGATACTTTATGCTATTTGTGGCTATCGTGAAAGGTGATGTTTCTCTGATTTCCCTCTCTGCTTCTTTATCCTTTGTGTATAGGAGGGCTACTGATTTTTCTGAGTTGATCTTGTATCCTGCCACATCACTGAAGGTATTTATCAGCTGTAGGAGTTCTTTGGTATTGTTTTTGGGGTCACTTATGTACACTATCATATCATCTGGAAATAATGAAAGTTTGACTTCTTCCTTTCCAATTCAAATCCCCTTGATCTCCTTATGTTGTCTTATAGCTATTGCTAGAACTTCAAGCACTATATTGAAGAGATATGGAGAGAGTGGACAGCCTTGTCATGTTCCTGATTTTAGTGGAATCGCTTTGAGTTTCTCTCCATTTAATTTGATGTTAGCTGTCGGCTTGCTATATATTGCTTTTATTATATTTAGATATGATCCTTGTATCCCTAATCTCTCTAAGACCTTTATCATAAAGGGGT
>PVIU01025656.1:0-23345 GCA_004026605.1 Ondatra zibethicus
GCCCTCTCACAGGTGATAATGGCCTTCTCACAGGTGATGGCCCTCTCACAGGTGGTGATGGTCTTCTCACAAGTAAAGGACCTCTCACAGGTGATGGCCCTCTCACAGGTGATGATGGCCTTCTCACAGGTGATGGCCTTCTCACAGGTGATGGCCCTCTCACAGGTGATGGCCCTCTCACAGGTGATGATGGACTTCTCACACGTGATGGCCCTCTCACAGGTGAAGAGTTAGGTCCAGTGATTATAGGACAGAGAAGGATTCAGGTAGGCAGCTGTAACCCCAGAGCCCAGCTCAAAACTGCCCAGGTAACTACTGCCTGCTGGAACAAACTCCTCCCATCTCTGTGTCTTCATCTGCAGGATAAGGATTCCCTCCTGGCCAGGTGAATGGTGAGGCACAAGAAGAAAAAGTGGCCATGAATCTTCACTGTGGTTTGCTAGGTTTATGGATTTGGGTCAGGGCTAGTGTAGAGCCCAGTGCTCCCTTCCTGGAAGGCTGGGCTGAGGGGTGCAAAATGGTTACTATCTCCATTCCTCTTTTAGCACCTAAGCTCTGCAAAGTTAAATCGGGAAAGGCAGGGTGACCAATGCACATCCTTGACCAGTGACGGAGGACACACGCAGCTGGGGCCAGACCCTGACCGTTCATCTCGAGCTGAAGCAGTCTCCTACAGCATGTGCACCCATGCAGGGGCTTCGCCACTGACCAAGCAGCTTCCCTGCTGTGTGTCCTTCCAACCCCGAAACAACCCAGTGACGATAGCTGGGAAGATCAAATAAAAGCTTTAGCATCATGGAGAAAATAACTCACAGAAGACATTTTTTGACACACCAGAGTGGAGCAGGCTTGGGGTGAGGGTCTCTGATGTGGGATTCCCCTCTGTATGCTATGAATATGTTTTATTACCATTAGTTATTAAAGAAGCTGTTTTGGCCAATGGCTTAGTAAAGCCAGGTGGAAAATCTGAACAGAGATATAAAGAGAAAGTAGGCAGAGCCAGAGAGATGCCATGGAGCTACCACAGAATAGGGACTGGGAACTCAAGGCCTCTTTTCCCAGCTTTGAGGGTCCGAAGGGGAACACAAGAGAGCTAGGCCGGTAAGAACTTGACCTGCTGGTCCACAATGGACCTGGGCTGCAAGCCATGCTGCAGGTATGGGAGAGCAGTACCTGGCTTGCAAGATCCAACATGGCTTGGTCCCTTCATCTCTCCCTAGGGACAAGGTTCCTGGGACCTTGCGTCCCAGAACTTTCAGGAGGACTTGAGCCATATCAAGTTCATGCCTGGGACATCAGTCCCACCCAATTAACTCCTTCACATTGTCCATGATGAACTGGACCCAGCTGGGCGCACTGTGACAGAAGAGAAGTTTACGATGTCAAGTAAGAGCAGGGCCACCTTGAGTGTCACCTCAGGAGCCCTGTACCAGCCATCCTGCTCTGCCTGTGCCAAGTCCAGCTACTCAGCTTTCTGCTGCTGGCGGTGCAGGGTGACCTCTTGTGGCCATACATGGTTGCAACATGGCTAGCAGTGCCTGCTGGAGAATCCTGGGGGAAGTGGGGTGCGTGGCCACCTCTTCAGGCTTACCAGGATAAAAAAAGAAAAAAGATAAAGTGGTTTTGAGACAGCCCGAACCTGACTCCTGCTCTTCGTTTACAAACATTTACTGAGCACTTTTTGTCTGCCCTACTGACATGGTACCGAGGCGTAAGCAGCCTAGCAGGTCGGCCCCAACCTCCCTGGCCAAGCCAGCCAGGCCCCACAGCTTCCACTTCATGCTCAGAGCCTATAGTGCCAGGCCAGCACCTGCAGAGGCACATCGGATCCAGGGACATAGCTGGCCTAGCACCAGCCACCTCCCTCTACCCACTCGGGCATTACACCCCCCTCCCTTTTTCCTGAGGGTCATTACAGGGGCACCAAATCCAATACAGCAGCAGCACCTTCCTCCAGGGTCAACTGCAAGAGGTCATTTGAGTGACAAAGTGACAGTGGCTAGTTGGGAGGCTTCTGGTGGTACAAGGGCCCACCCCCAGGTTCATTGGGTTCTTTGCTTGGCTTTGCCTAGACTGGGGCTATCCTGGGCTGTCTGGGTAAATGCTGCTTCCACAAGCCCCACAGGTCACATGGGTCTGAGTGCCTTGGCTAGGGACGGCAGGCAGCACCATTATTACCTCAGCTCCCAAGTCCCAGTCATCCTAAAAAGCAGAGAGACACCTGGGCATTTCTCCATATTGTGATTGGGGCGTCACCTCCAAAGCAGCCCCCAAATCTACAATTCTCCTGGAAAATGACTTTCCTGGCCAGGCATTCTCAGCCCCTGCCCAGCAGGGCCAGGTGTGGGCCAAGGCCTACTTAACAAATAGGAGCCTCCTCCACTCCCTTACAGCCAATGTGAGAGGCTTAGTGTCAAAGGAGACACTAGGAGTGGAGAGCTCCCGCAGCCCTCAAGACAAGCATTTACAAAGGATATTAGAGTTTTTTATTTTTATTTTAAGAGTTTTACTTATTTATTATGTATATAGTGTTCTGGCTACATGCATGTCAGAAGAGGGCACCAGATCCCACTACAGATGGTTGTGGGCCACCATGTGGTTACCGAGAATTGAACTCAGAACCTCTGGAAGAACACCGAGTGCTCGCAACCTCTAGGCCATCTCTCCAACCCCAAGATCTATTATTTTATGTGTAGGCGTGTGTACCATGTGCATGCCTAGTACCTTCAGAGGTCAGAGGATGGCCTGGGCTCCCCTGGAATTGGATGTGATGACTGTGGGAGGTGAGCATTTGACAAAGGAATGACCACGGCCGTTATAGCTCGAGAGTTTCACATTGAACTAGCATGGGTCTGAGCACTCACAGCCTGGCCTGGAACACTAACTGGGTGAGTTTAGCAGGCTCTGCTAGCTCCTTGGAGCTACCAGGGCCATCCCAACCCTCCCTCGACAAGACCACCTCCCCTGTGGAGCAGCTAAGCTCCTTTCTAGAGCAATTAAAGAAGCCAATGCCTACTGTGAGAAACCACACTGCTCTGGATTCTAGAACAGCTTTAGAAAATAAAACAAAAATGTCAAGAGAAACCATAAATCAAAATTGATCTTCAATTTGAACAAGAGAGACCTCTTAATTAGAAGAGATGATAGCTCTTCAGGCAGCATGACTATTTAAACTACCATATAAAACTAACAAATGTTTTTCATCTGATCAGATATAACTTGTCAAAAAAGAATCTCCCCAAAATTAGGGTTGGGGAAGGGTTTTGTTTCTATCTATTCAGGAGAATAAGGGCATCCAGCTAAGAAATCTGAAAACCTCTGAACAAATGAGACATATGAAGAAAAAGGACAAATCATCTAGAAAAAAAAAGTCTCAAGAAAAAGAGTATATTGACCCATTGGTATGTCACATTTCCAACATGGTAAAATTTCATAAATCTTCCCAAATGTTTGTTTCTGCTTTCTCTACAGACATATAATGCAAATGGACTCTTTGTAGTTCCAGTCCAGTTAAAGATTAAAGCTAAAGCTGGCTTTGGAGTTGGAGTGTGGCTAATTCCTTTTCTAAACCCAGGCATGTTTATTAAAGTAAAATTCAAAATCTTTGTCTCATGTCAGAAGAGCTACCTGATATGGGACAGAAGAAAAGCATATATTTAAGGACTATTTTATTGTCACTAATCTCATAATCTTTTGGTTTTATATTGACTTTTTAACAGCTTTTCTTAAGGTATAAATATTATCTTAAAATTTATAAGATTAAGATTAATTTATAGGCAGTTGTGACCAGCCACATAAGAAGCAAGATGTGACTGCCTCGCTGAAAAAGGACTCTCGGGCCATGGCCAGGAAAGTGTGTCTGAGTCGGCTCTGACAGAGACGTGGAGAGGGTGCTCTATGAGTTCTCGCCCTCCATCTGCTGAGGCAAAGACATGTGTCTGAAGAATGGCATGTTCGTAGCTCAAATTGTCCAATGCCTTCATGGTTCTTGCATCACTCAAAGGTCTTGAGCGAGTCTATGGCTATACTTACCTCCCAGCTGTGTGCGGGTTCCTAGAAGTTGGGAGGAGAGCTGTATGAAGACCTTATGCAATGCCTTCTGGAAATGCATAAATTTTCAGAAGCAAATAGAGTCGGCTAAAAAAGAAAAAAGAAACACTCTAAGCATTTACCATGAACACAGGATATTTGAGAAAGTGGGCTGAGGAAAATCGTGAAGAGTATTGAGCTGAGAAGCAATAATGGATGAGCTGTGCCTCTGATTTAACGCCTCCAAGGAAAGAGGCGAGATCAGCTTGACACAGTGCTTTCTCCTTCTGTTTTGCATTTATTTTCCTGGAGAAATTGCCTAGTGCAAAATGACAGTTATAAAAAAAGATTAATTTATAAGATTATAAGATTATTTTAAACTTTTATCATTATATTAATGGTCATATAGAGTACTAATTCTAGAAAAGGGTTTCATCTACCTTCTTGTAAATGATTTTGGGTTTGAGTCTCTATCAGTTTCCTGCAGTGAACCATGAACACACCTAACAAGGACCTTTGAAGTCTCTAAAAGAAGGATGGGGCCCCACAACAATTTCTTCAGGACTATGGTAACACCACTAAGATGAAAATGCCATCCAAAGATCAGCTTTGGACTACAAAGTGTTCAGAACAATTTCAAAGTGGCTAGCTGAGATAATCCAGCCTCACAGACTACTCTAGCCCGGACTTGAGACAAGCCTTACACTTTCTCATTACACAGAGACTGAACAACAAATGATACGGTTACCTCTCCCAGGACTTGACAATTAACCCAAATTTTTCTTTTCAGGATTCCCTAAAGATGCCATTGTCCCCAGACAGCAGACAGTAAATTTAAGAATACAACACTCACATTCCCAATTGGTGGGGTGGGTGGGTTTTGGTAATTCAATGGGTTATGGATATTTGTCATTATTTAGGGGGATTAGTTACAAGTTGTTATTGGTTATGGTTATGAGGAAAGTTGAGCAAAGGAGATTAGATCCAGAGTTCTTGTTTTGAAAAGAAAAAAGGGGGATATAGATATGGTACTATAAAAGGGTAGATTATTGAATCTACTCTGGAAAGAAAAAAGGAAGGATTTAAATATAAAATAAAAAGGTAGATTATTGAATCTACTTTTAAAAAGCAACTACTAGTTTTAAATATTTTACATTGGATTGGACTTTTGTATATTGCATATAAATTTGGTATATTGATACAAATTTGAGACTAATTTTGTTAAAACATACTGTACATACATTTCTAATCTTGTTCAAGGTACTGTACCTATACAGCTCATTTAACAATGTAATGCAAACTTCTAGCTCTTGAAAGTTATTATAACTAACTGTTTAGGATAATAAGGAAATGCAGATTAGTAATTAGTCACCTACTATAATTAAACATGTAGTCATATTAGGTATGCTTTTAAGGTCAAACAGAGATACATTTTAGATAGGTCATCTTCAAATACTTCAGAGATCTACAGAATATGGCATTTAAAATGTTTTAATAGCATAGGTTTTTTTTTATGACAATGAGACATGTCTGCTCCTGGCAGCACCAATCTACTTCTGAGAAGATAATGGGCATCAAAGAAACTCCATGTGGAGTTTTCTTTCTTTGTGACAAAAGTAAGCCACTGGGCAAGAAAATGTCCTTGCCTTGACTGCTGACAGTATGCTGTCCTAATTGGACAAGCAAGACACAAAAGAGAGTGACTGCCAAACTTTGTAAAGATCAAAATTCCTGTTTCATAGAAAAATCTGTTGAATATTCTAGGCCTTTAGGCTGAAGATGGATGCCCCAACATTGCAGAGGAACTTTGGGTGATTATCCAGGCAGCCAGCAATTTCTGTCATTTCTCACATTTTTTGGAAGTCACTTTTGGAGTTCAGTTCCCAGCAGCCACATGGTGGTTCACAACCATTTGTAATGGGATCTGATTCCCTCTTCTGATGTGAGTGAAGACAGGTCACTCATATACATTAAATAAATAAATATATAAATAAGATAGATCTGGTCATAGTTTGCATGTGTGCCAGTAACCCTGCCACTGTAGAGGAAGATTGCTGGGGCTTGCTGGTTGCCAGCCTGGCTGGAAAACACAAACTCCAATATCAGGGAGAGACCCTGCCTCAAAGGAATAAGGTAGAGAGTGTTAAGAGGAAGAGACTAGATGCCCTCATTGATCTCACCTGGAATTGTCTGAGTCTGGGGAGGGATGCAGAAGAGAGTCCAGGATCTAAGGAGCATGTCCTGGAAGCAGGGCAGGGTCCTCGTGCTGAATAATTACAGCCACCCTGGCCCCAGCACAAAGCTGCTTAGACCCTGAAGGAGAGGGTAGCAGAGAAGGGGAGTGGGGGCAGGGTGGGAAGGGGATTGGAAAGGGAAGAAAGGAGTCTGGAGTATTGTGGACTAACAGGAGATGGATACTAGGTAAGGGACTGTAGGACCCTCACGGGCTGCATGGCTGGATCTTATCAATCAGTGGGAAAAGAGATGGAAAATCAGAGGACACATGCACACTAGCCCCCCACCCTCCAACACTGGTAAAGCCTCCTCCTGTTGACAGTTCCTGGTTCACTGAGCCAAAAAGCCTAGAGTCTCTGACTACCTGGAGGTCTTATATGGCAACTGTGAGCTGTGCTGCCTATAGTGCCCTGGGCATGCTTGAATAGATGAGTTGGAGAGGACCAACAGGCTGACAAAGCTGAGAAAAACGTATGGACACACTGGCTTCTGCAGCCCTGTCCCCTGGTGTTCTGTGACATAAAGGTCAGCCACACCTGGAGGACTTGGGAGGAACTGTACTTAGCAGGAAGTACAGTTTCTGAGGAAACAGGGGCAATGTGGGGGTGTGGCAGGCACAAATTTTCTGGGGTCCCAGATCGGGACACCCTCATCATAAACAGGAGACCTTCAACCCTTTGTGCTTTCTGAGGAACACTCTAGGGGCTTAGTATAGCATGCTCCTCCTATGTTGGATGCAGGGGAGGCAGGGCCTTCACATGTTCATCCTTGCTCAGGAATGCAGGTTGGACACACGTAACAACACTGCTGTGATCCCCCAGAAGCCCCTCTGCTCCCAAGGATCTTTCTCCCCATTGAGGACCTTCACATTGCCACTCTGTCTTCATAGCCACCTGTGAGGAAAAGGAAGGATAGTGGGGCGCTAGCCCCATTCTGTAGGTAGAAAAACTGAGGCCAAGTAGCCACAGCCTGGAGAGTGGGGATGGAAATTTGCTGGGGGTGGGGGATTGGTTTATGCTGGGGCTTCCCAGACCACCAAAGGGACAAAGGAACAAGGTGGAGGTCTCAGCAGCAGGGCCAGAATGAGGTGAGTGAGCTTTGGCAAGCTATCTTCAGTGGGCTTGCTCCTTCTATGATTGCCTATAACTGAGCTGTCCCCTCTTGTCCCTCTTCCCTTGGTCACTCCTCCCACATTTGGGGAACCTTTTCAGGCAACTCCTTTGATCCTTCGATTATGGACAGGGCCATTGTGACAGAATCCAGTAAGCTTAGGAACAACAACTACTACGTCTTCTTCTTCCTCTTCCTCCTCCTCCTCCTTCTTTTTCCAGGTTTCTTTGTGTAACAGTCCTGACTGCCCTGAAACTCGCTCTGTAGACCAGGCTGTCCTCAAACTCACAGAGATCTACCTGCCTCTGCCTCCCGAGTGCTGGGATTAAAGGCGTGCGCCACCACTGCCTAGCCTCCTTCTTCTAATTATTATTATTCATTATCAGAAGGAAGAAATGGATGCAATCATGTTTGGAGTACGTTTGCCTTATGTTAAAAATGGTTGCAAATTATACTTATTTTTGTGGAGGGAAAACGTGGGGGGGGCGCACACGCCCACTCGTGTACGTGCACACTCACGAGCACTTTGGTGTATATGCCTGTGGAGGCCTGAGATTGACATCAGATATCTTCCTTTATCACTTTTCACTTTTTATTTAAATTTTTGTAATTTAATTTTTAAAATTTTATTTATTATGTAAACAGTGTTCTGTTTGCATGTTTGCCTGCGGGCCAAAAGAGGGCACCAGATTTCATTATAAATGGTCATGAGCCACCATGTGTTTGCTGGGAATTGAATTCAGGACCTCTGGAAAAATAGTCAATGCTCTTAACCTCTGAGCCATCTCTCCAGCCTCACTTAAAAAAAAAGAAAATACTGGGCCTCACTATGTAACCCTGGCCTGAAACTCCCTATGTAGACCTGGTCCTCCTCTCTCTGCCTCCCCCTGCTGGGCAATCAGCAAGCTTATGTAGGTGCTGGAGACCTGAACCCAGGTCTCTCAGGCTTATGTGCTAATGCTTTACCGGCTGAGCCATCTCCCTAACCCTGAAGGGAAGGCTTTTTTTTGCTATTGAAATGGTCCTAAGGGCCTGGTTATGGGGCTCCTTGCGGCCTGGGACTCACCTGAGACTTAACGTTTTGTGATGTCCTGACCTGATCAGGAGATCATCTCTACAGCCTCGTGTCCTTGACACTGCCAGAGCGGGGCTGCAGTGGGGGCTGCTGAGTAAGCAGGTCCTTAAAAACAGACACAAATCCCATCACTGATAGAACTTTCCTGGGGATCATACACCACACTAAGCTCATCCACACATCGTTCACATGCTTGTAGTTCAGACGGGGACACTGAGGCTGGCAAAGTTAAACAATATGCCCTACATTGGTCTATAAGCGTGTCTGAGTCTCAGACCTGCTTTCTAAATCACTAGCCTGGTAATGCCACTATGGCAACCGGTGCAGCTGGTGTTGAGGTCAGAGAGATGACCTCCCACAGATACGGAGCAAACCCCTGAGATCTGGTCTGTCACCGACCCTAGGCCTGGCCCTGCCTTCTTCTGGGTGCTCAGTCCATCCAGGCCACTTGTCTGGGGCCCATCCAAGAACAGAGAGCAAGGGGCTCAGGGATAAAAAGGTTGTAGGATGTGGGAGCAAGTGCAGACGCTGCTGCTCTGCCTGGGCATTTAGTTAGCCAGTGCCAGGGACCATATCTAGGGACCTGCTGCTGAATGATTGACAGGATCTCATCAACAGAGAAAACTGAGGACAAGCCAGGCCCCAGCCCAGCCCAGGGAAGGGCCTGAGCTTAGGAGAGGCTACGGGCAAGGCTCTGGGAGTGCAACTAAGGATCGGAGGAGCTCTGCATCCAAGGCCACCTGAAGCCTGGGCCGGGGAGTCAGGTGATTGAAGGTCTAGAAGCTGTGTGTAGTGTGCATTTATTAGAAGCCGGGCACTGTGATAGGCGTGGGGGTCAGAGATGATGAAGACATGGTCTAGACCAACTGCTGCATGCCTGGGAGCCTCCACCTCAGTCAGAGACCCACATCCCTGGCCTGTTGTGACGTGGACCCTGTGCTTTCTCCTCTTGGACCAGACTCCTTTCATAAAACAGCTTTACTGGGCTGCTCCCTTCCAGCAGCCTCTTGGAACTGTTGGATGAAAGAGCCCATAGGTGCCTGGAGCCCCATGGCAGTGCTGGGCGGGGTGCAGCAGCATCCCACATCAAATCCCAGGAGGTGGAGAAACAGCCTCCAGGACTTGGGGGCACCAGGTTTCTCAGGAGTTCCCACTCTCTGATAGCTGCCAAACGTGTTCCTGCAGCTAGGAGGCATGACATGAAAGTCCCCACCCTGCCAGGTTGGCCTGTGATGGTTAAATGACAGACGCCAACACCCTGACTACCGGCTGATGCTGACATTGGCAGGAAAAAGTGGAGGTGGCCTTGGTGGCACAGAAGTGAGGGAGCATCTCACAAGAGTCCTGAGTGCTTACCACTGGCCGTGGGGTAGGCAGATCCACATAGCTAATTCCACTACCAGGTGGGGTGTAGCAAAGGAAGCCCCAACCTTGGCTGTAGGTCAAGGACAAACTGAGGGCCTTGGGCTTTCCCCACAGTGCCTGTGCCTTGAAGTCTTTGCCTGTCCTCTTCTGGTTTGACCTCTCAGGGGAGGCAACAGAGTCCAGAAAGCCTCATTAACTTCTTCAAGGCCACAGAGTCACTTGGTGTGGCTAACAGAATGATTTTATTAGTCATGTTTTATAAAAAGAGAAAAATGGTTCAGAGAGGTTAAGTGACTTGCCCTGGGTCAGAGTGAGCAAGCAGGACACCTGGTCAGAGTGAGAGAGTCCATATCCCACAGCAGTGGGCTTTCCTTCACTTACCTGGACAAGAAGGGGCCGTCCGTAACCATGGTCTGTCCTGTGGTCCTGTTGATGGGGGCGACAGTAGACATGGTCTGTCCTGTGGTTCTGTGGGAGGGGGCAGTAGACATGGTCTGTCCTGTGGTCCTGTTGGGGGGGGGCAGTAGCCATAGCCTGCCCTGTGGTTCTGTGGGAAGTGGGGGCAGTAGCCAGGACCTGCCCTATGGTCCTGTGTTTGTGGGGGAAGGGTGTAATCTTTGGCTCACACCACTGAGCTCTGGTTCTCAGAGCCCCCAGGACAGAAAACCTCATCAAGTGCACTGTTAGTTTTTGTCAGTTTTACACAAACCTAAACATACCTGGGAAGAGGGAACGTCAGTGAAGGAATTGCCTCTATCATACTGTCCTGTAGGAAAGTCTGTGGGGTCATTTTCTTGATTGATCACTGATGTGGGAGGGCCCACTGTGGGCGGTGCTGCCTCTAGCCAGGCAGTCCTGGGTGATGGAAGAATGCAAACTGAGGGAACACGCCAATAAGCAGTGTTTCTTCATGGTGCCTGATGACCTCCCTCAGTGACAGGATAAGGCCATGTGAGCCAAAGAGGCCTTTGCTTCTCGAAGCTTCTTTTGGTCAGTGTGTTACCGAGAACCAGACTAGGACATCAAGTACTTGTGGATTTCTTACAAATCAAGAAAACCATTACATATAATAATAAATATTGTCTTTATACCCACATGTGTAGAAACATAACTTTTTTATTTTTCAAGATCTGGAGATGGACCCCAGGCCCTCATGCATGCTTGTGCCCCACCATGGAACTATAATATGAGGGAAGGCATCACCAGAGGCAAAAAATGGAGCACAAAAAGTCAGAATGTGGTCCCTCTCTGATTGTCGGCCTCTGTGATGCTATTCTACTTGGGGCAAACCCATGTCCCTGCCCCTCTTCAACCCTGGAATGATGAAAGAAAAGACAAAGCAGTGGGGGACAGGGACATGTCCTGTGGCATGGGGTGGCAGGGAGAAGGGTGGCAGATCTCCCCAGAAAGGGCAGAGGAGTGGCGAGAGGCAGAAATGACGGAGGCAGGTCTGGTAGGGACTGTCCTGACAATGGTCAGGAGGCAGGGAGGATCCCAGCACAGTCATGTGAACCTGGAATACCAAAGCCAAGAATTTCCTTAGACCCAGCATTGATTTTCAATGGTTGCTGGGACAAATGGTCATAAACTTGGTGATTTGAAGCAACAGAAATGTATTTTTTCCCCACAGTTCTGGAAACTTGAAATCTGTGAGCTGTCACTAGGCCATCCATAATCATGGTGTGGCGTGGCCACATTATCTCTTTTGCTCTAGGAAGAGGCCCCATTCCATGTCCTTTCTAGTTTCTAGTGAGAGCGTTTCCCAACTCTGGGCCTCAGAGGTCATACTGCCTCCTTTCCCCTAACCTTACCTTTTCCAGAAAAGAATTCTTGTCACAAGGCCCCTGATAATCCAGGATCATCTCACTCCAAAAATCTCTAATCACTTCTGAAAGGCCATTCCTATCATAGAATCCAGGATTAGCACCAATAATGTGTGAAGGTCTACAAGACATGGAGAGATTGCCTGCAGCCAGCCCATGGTCATGATGCCTGAATGCCCAAACCCGCAGAGGTAAACAGAACAGAGGGTTGAGAGAGTTCGTCCCATGCTTAGGAGTTGCTTCTAATCAGTGGCGTCTCTTCCAGTCGGCAGGAGTCAGTTCCCAGCACAGTTATCCCGTTTCCAGATGGTACAATGAAAGTCTAAAAAGGGGGTCTGGTTTTATCTGGAGGTGGAATCAATACACAAGGGTTTTTGTGTTTTCTCAGTCTCCTACTGCCTTCCTATACCAGCTTTTGTTATTTAATCATTTCTCGTCCCATTTTTTTTTTTTCTTGGCTCTTTAAAGTGATGGGCACTGGATCTCATCTTCCTTAGAAGTGTTTTGTCCCTAGCTGCATCTGCTGTATCTTTTTTGGGTTAGGGTGGGGGTGGGGGAACAGTCCCTGGAGCCGTGCACTCACTTTAGGGGGAGGAAAGTGGGAGGATGTGTGGAACCAGATGGGCATGACGGGCATGGCGGGCATGGCGGCACATGCCTTTCATCCCAGCACTCAGGAGGCAGAAGCAGGAGGATCTCAGTGAGTTCGAGGCCAGCCTGGTCTACAAAGTGGGTTCCAGGACAGCCAGGGCTATTACACAGATCTTGTCTCGAAAAATACACAAAGCAAAAAAAAAAAAAAAAGAAAGAAAGAAGAAACTCTGGGCGTTTTGGAAGATGGATCAATATCCAAAATTCAACCTCAGAATAAAAACAGAATGAAATCTTCTAATCTCAACTTTATCTATGGGTGGCTCTACAAAAGACATAGAAAACCTCCACGAACCTGTTCCCTTGTCTTTAAAAGGGCAGATACGGCTGGCCCTGGCAAGCCGTCCACACCACCCTCACACTACCCTTCAGCGCCAGTAGGGGCCTTCCACCCGCACCCTTGCCTTGGGTCATTTTCAGGACATCCTGTGTACGCCATCAACTAAAGCCTTTAGGGCCCCTGCGCGCGTGGGCAGCGGCGCGCGAGGGCACACTCAAGTCTCACAACCTGGAGGTCGCACTCCCCTCCCGCTTCCCACGCGCAGATTCCAGGGCCCACGCGGAGGGCGGGCCGAGCCGGAGCCTTTGTGTTCAAACCGGCCAATGGGCGGCGACGGAGGGCGGGGCCGGCCGGCTGGACCCGGCCAATGGGTTGCAGGCTGTCAGCGTTGACTGACAGGCGCACACATACACACTTGGCCACGCGCGCGCCGCCCTGCCCCACTCGCGCTGCGCGGGCCCCGGTCGGCTGCATTGTCCGCCCACCGACCCCGCGCCGTCCCGCGTCTCAGCTCCGCGCGCGTCGCAGCCCCCGGCCCGGCTCGGACCAGAGCGCGGCGCCGCCCGCGAGACCCGACGCGGGAAGAGCCACGCAAGGTAAGAGACGGGGTGGGCCCGCCTCCCGCAGCCCCGCGCCGGCCTGGCCCGAGTAGCCGTCCGACCCTAAGCGCCGGCCTGCGCCTCCCTGTCCGGCCAGGCCGGACTACTCCAGCCTCTGCGCGGCGCACGCCCCGGGCCACTCGCGGGCCGGCGCCCTGACGCATCGCGGTCACGGGGAGGGCGCTGTCCCCAGGCGGGACTTCCCCAGCAGCCTCCGGGGAGGAGGGCAGCCAGAACCCAGCCGCCCCAAACCGGCCCAGGGCAGTGCCACTGACCGATTCCTGGCATTGGAAGTTCTCAGCCTGCGCCACCGCCGCCTGTCACAACTCTGGGGGAGGAGAGAGAGAGAGAGAGAGAGAGAGAGAGAGAGAGAGAGAGAGAGAGAGAGAGAGAGAGAGAGAGAGAGAGAGAGGCCCACTTAGCTCAGTTCCAAAACAGCCTAACCCAACCAAACCAAAACAAAGCCATCGCGCGCCGCGCGCCGGGGTGTGACAGAGCCAGGACAGGGGGAGAGCGCCTGGAGCACTTTGCGTGTCTCACAGGAAGTGGAGTGGAAATGTCACGTGTAAGATTCCCCAAGATAGAGGCCAAGTCTCTGTTGTAATTAGGGTTCTGAAGTGGGGAAGGATGTTTTATTTGTGGGTTTTGTAACTAGTGGTGGAGTAGAGGAGTGTCTATCCTAGCGACTCCCCACACTGTAGACCTTTGTCATCTTGTGAAACCTGGATGGTCGCTGTGGTAAACTATTTTGCGATAACAGGATGCAGCATGAAAGATAAAGATAAGGGCCACACAGCTCTGGGAGTGCTGGGAGATGGCACACTGTAAGTGTTCAGTACCTTACCTCCCACCTCACAACGTTTAGATTCTTGCCAACAGCAGCGTGGGCACTGTTTAAACATGTTGCAATGTTTTTCCCCCTGGCGAAGGCTTCATCTGCTCCAGCAGGGCAGGGGTTAAGAGGAGGGTGTGGGTATCTGTAGCTGTCAGGTGGGGGTGGCAGCCATGGGTGGAACTACCTTATAAGGACTGGAATACAACCCAGGCCCCAGACCAACTTCCTTTGGCTACTACCAGTTGGTCCCTTTACCAACACCACTAAAGAGAGTGAAGGATGTCAGATGGGCATCCCATCTGGGAAGACGCCAGTTAGCCCAGACAGGAGGCTACTTGTTTTGCTAGCTGGATGAACCTGACCTTCTGGTTTCTATGGTCAGAGTTTAGGTGTGTTTCTCACCATTGGGAGGTCAGTGTCTGCCAGGAATATCAGGAGTCCTGATATACCCGATATACAAAGTCCCAATACCTGGAACTCTTGTTGGGATATACGTTTGTGTAATCCCTTCTGGCCCAGGCTCTGAGAAGCCTGTGTTGGTCATCCGAGATTTGAATTTGGGTTCCAGGGCTGAAAGGTTTATTTACCTTCCCTCACATGGTGGAAGACTGTCTCTGGCCAGGTCTTTTCACCTTGGCGTTCTTATCAATTTCACCCCATCCCACGGGGTGACTGTGACTGTCCTGTAGGCCAGACTGACTGCAGCACTACACAAGAGTTCCACCCTCTGCATTACTTCCTTAACAGATATTCATTGTGCAACCACATGCTTTACAGCTACGTTCCCAGTGTATGTTATAGGAAGCTGTAACGCTTCCCAACTTGTAAACCTTTCAATGGAATGCAGATGTCTAGGCCCTGCAGTCTCTCAGGTCTGAGCAGAAAGAGACTTGGCTCTCACCTACAAGCTAGTGTTCCAGGTAGAAGGGTGTGGTGATGGCCACCTTGCTTAGGCTAGGGTCATCATTAATGAGTAGGAAAGGGACCAGACAGCCAGTAGTCCTTTATCATGGTCACTGTCACATCAAGATGTCACATCACAGTGTGCTGGGAGGCTGCAGATATGAGCCCTGTGATAATGCAGGTGGGAAGGGCTTCTGTAATCAGGATGTGGCTGGGGCCCCGAAAGGAAGGAATGGAGAGCATGCTCGGAGGAAGGGGAGCAATGGGTATGGGGCTGAACATTGTAGGGAGAGAATAAAGACCTGGTGTGGGAAGGGCTTGAGGGTTCGTCCTGGGAAGCAGTGATCAAAGTCCCTATCAAGTGTGTGTTAGTCTCTGTTGCACTCAGAGTTGAGCAAGACCCAGTTCTCGCTGCCACAGAGCTCCGTGCCAAGGAGGATAAAGACAAGCAGCCTATAAACTGGGAAGCCTTGTGAAAAGGACCATGGAAGAGGCTCCCTGAGTTCTAAGTAAATCCCAAGGCAGGCAGCAGTCAGGAGTGAGCAGAGAGCCGCTTCACATCACAGGGCTGCTTTGCTTGGGTGAGCAGGACATCTGTCCTCTGCAGTAAGGTAGTGCCCATGTCTCTCCTCAGGTGGGCCCTACACCTTATATGTTGTCCTGTCTCCCCCAAGTCTTTCTTCAGGAGACGGGTCCCTACCCCGCCTCATCATGTCAAGACGAAGCCAGCGCCTCACGCGCTACTCCCAGGATGACAACGATAGCAGCAGTGGCGCCAGCTCCGTGGCAGGAAGCCAGAGCAGCCTGTTTAAAGACAGTCCTCTCAGGTAGGGACAGGCGGGCGACTCTTCCTTTTGCCGCTGTTGTGGATGGAGATGAGATGCCTATGTTTGGTCCAGAGGCTTCTGCCTTTCTTCACACCTACAAAGATGGCAGGACCCAGGATGCTGCCTTCTCCACTCATTGTGAGCAGGGGCCACCCAGCCTCGGGTTTAGTGAACAGGAAGTGGGGAGAGGCAGCTTCATACAAAAGCCAGGCAGGAAACACCAAAGCTGGGCTCAGCAGAAGCAAGTCTGCTCTGGACGGGTGTGGCAGTTCAGACACCTTCCCCAGGCCCACACCTCACATTTCACCACCTGTAGGGTCTCAGGAGCCGGCCCTTGACTCAGGGTAACAGTGCCTTGTCGTCTTGCCTCCTCGCAGCCATGAGGCCCCTGAGGCTCTGGTTAAGTCTGGGAGGCCAGGTCAGGTTTGTCCAGATTTTCAGCAGGTTGTGGAAACTCCTAGTCCTACTAGGAAGCATGGGAAAACATTTGGCTTTGAAGTGAGAAACCCGAATTGAATGATGACCCACTCTGTCTCTAACTGATGAACTTGCCCATCTCCGGTGAGATTCGGTGATGGTACTAGAAGCAGAGAAGTACCTGTGCTGGGAGAAGTCAGAAGTAGATGGGTTGTTGGTCGCCTGGCAACAAGGCCTACCCATACAAAGTGAGCCTGCCAGGGCTGTTGGCTTCCCCTGCCTGGCTGGGCTCACTTCCCTGCCTCTCCCCTCATGGCTATCCCACAGGACTTTGAAGAGGAAATCTAGCAGCATGAAGCGCCTGTCCCCAGCGCCACAGCTGGGCCCCTCCTCTGACTCTCACACCTCCTACTATAGCGAGTCTGTGGTTCGGGAGTCCTACATAGGCAGCCCCCGGGCCGCGTCCCTCGCCAGGAGTGCCCTCCTGGATGACCGTCTACACAGTGAGCCATACTGGAGTGAGTACCCCAGACCCCCTCCTAAAACCTGGTCTCCAAGTTCCTTCCCTCTCAGTGTTCCCAAGAGGCCCTCCCGGGATGCTTCTCGGAGCACCCCTCAGCCCCAGGTGGAGGCTGTGGGAGCTCAACAGAGCCCCGTCCCCTGCCAGGTGGGGACCTGCGGGGAAGGAGGAGGAGAGGCACAGGTGGCTCGGAAAGCAGCAAAGCCAATGGGCTCACCACTGAGAGCAAGGTCTCAGAGGACTTTTTCGGCTCTTCCTCAGGCTACTCTTCAGAGGATGACTTCGCAGGTAGGTGCTGCCTCATTAGCTCATGTGAGTGGATTCTAGGGCTACAAGGGAACCCTGACAGCAAGAGATGACCTCACCATAGCTTCCCTGAGAGCTGGGGACAGAGCATGGGGTAGAGAATTTGCCTAACAAATATGCAACGTTGGGCAGTTCTCTCCCCCCCCCTTCCTCTCTCTCTCTCTCTCTCTCTCTCTCTCTCTCTCTGTCTCTCTCATGGTGTGTGTGTGTGTGTTCACACATGTATATGTACATACCTTACTGGGTGTCTGAACCATCCTTCCCCAAGCCGTCCCTCACCTAGGACTTTGTGTGTCTATAGAATCTTTCTCCACTAGTCTGTGAGTGACCCAGAACCACTGTGTTTTGGGCAGTTTAACCTGGGACTCAAGCACGGTCAATAACAATAATTTCTGTTACATGCAGGAGTGATCCCTTGTCTGGTTCTAAGCAACTGCCTAGAGATTGTCAGCAAGGAGGGGTGCAAAAGGGAAATAAAATGTCAGTGCCTGGGGACATGACTCAAGGCACAGTGCTCTACCAAGCACAGGTCCTAGGTTCAGTCCCCAGCACCAGGAAAAGATGTTGGAGAGTCCCCATCTCATCAGTTCACACACATGCCTTGAGCTACTGTGTGCCAGGCCAGTCTGGTACTCTGGGCGGAGGATGAGAGACTTCAGCTCAAGGAGAAGTCAGATTCCAAATCTGGCGTTCACAGTGATCGTGAGGAGTTGAGTTTGTCTCCTTCCCTTCCCTGCAGGTTACACGGACTCCAACCAGCACGGTTCAGGGTCAGGGTTAAGGAGTGCAGCATCTCGGGCGGGCTCATTTGTCTGGACCCTGGTCACTTTTCCAGGTGGGTACTTGCTGTGTGCTAGGCCACTTCCACACTTCTTATTGTGTCTGCTTGGTCACCCAGGCTACAGAGTCGGGAGGGTTTGTTATAGAATAATCACTGAGAACCAAGAACTATGGGAAAGGCCTAGCAGGTTTGAGCAGGAGCCACTGCAGAACAGGTTGGGGTTATAGGAAGACTGGGCCGGTGGACTTGGAAAGGGGTCACTGTGGAGTGGGACAAACGGGGCCTGGCAAGGGGTGGGCAGGGGAGCACAAAGATGGGGAAAGCATAGTGTGCTAAATATGGCTAAGCCTTAGGCTTAATGGCCACTTTTCAGGCTGGCTCTTTGGTCTTCTCTACTGGTGGGTTGGCACCACCTGGTACCGTCTGACGACTGCTGCCTCCCTCCTGGACGTCTTCGTCTTAACCAGGTGAGTGAGACTCCAGACTTGATGATGAATCAGAAAGACCTGATACCACAGGGCTTGATAGAGCATCCGGGCCTGAATGTGGTCCACCGTTCCCTGAAGGTACCCAGTGTAGGGTGGCTTCTGGCGTAAGCAGGTTTCCCTTCCTAGTTAATACTCTCAAGGTTTGTGCTCACTTGGATCCTTCCTAAGAACCAAGGGCCGCCCAGCCCAGCCACTTTCAGTCCTCAGAGAAAGGGTGGCTTTGCTCCCAGTGGCAAACTCTGAGGCACTGATTCAAAAGTGGGGTAGAAAAGTCCCAACTCCTTAAGCCTGTGACAGGCTACCATCCAGAGGTTCCTGCTCATGGTCAGAAGCCATGAAGAGGCATTGTCTGAGGATACTGTGGGGTTGGTTATTCCCCAAATTCTCGAACCAGCAGAACGGAGGCTTAGGGCCGTGTCCTTTGGGTGGAGAAGAAAGGCTAGACCAGGAGGTCAGGGCACTTCTAGCCAAGTCTAGGTCATGGAGTATGGCTGAGGGCTGCTGGAAAGAGGGATGGTCACCAAAGAACCTGAGAGAATCAAGAATCAGTCAGGAGAACTGAGAGTCTGAAGCCAGCCTGAGCTACGTGGGGGGTCCAGGTCAGCCTGGGGTACCTATCAAGATCCTGTCTCAGGGGTCTGGAGAGATGGCTCAGTGGTTAAGAGCACTGGCTACTGTTCCAGAGAACTGAGTTCGATTTCTAGCACCCACATGGTAGCTGACAACAGCCTGTAACTTCAGTTCCAGGGATACAATATCCTCTTGTGGACTCTGACAGCACCTACATTCACCTGCACATATGTCTACACACACACACAGAATTGAAAATAAGTTTTAAAATTTATAGAGCCAAAATTTCCCTACTCTTAGGATCTACAGATACAGTTCTAGTGAACTAGTCTGGCCCTAATCTCATGGGAAGCTCAAGGGTACTTGTTTTAAGCCTAGTTTAGAATTCTAGAAAAGTCCCAAGGGACTGAGTAGAGCACAGAGGCCCAGATCCCACATGCTGATGTCTGCCTTCTTCTGCCCTCCCGAGGTCCAGGCACTTCTCACTGAACCTGAAGACTTTTCTGTGGTTCCTCCTGTTCCTGCTGCTCCTGACTGGTCTGACCTATGGTGAGCAGGGGTGGAAGAAAGGGAAGATAGAGGCAGGGGTAGGTGTGGCAGTCTCTGGGCTAACAGTGATCCAGGGGTAGGTGTGGCAGTCGCTGGGCTAACAGTGATCCAGGGGTAGGTGTGACAGTCGCTGGGCTAACAGTGATCCAGGGGTAGGTGTGACAGATGCTGGGCTAACAGTGATCCAGGGGTAGGTGTGACAGATGCTGGGCTAACAGTGATCCAGGGGTAGGTGTGACAGTCGCTGGGCTAACAGTGATCCAGGGGTAGGTGTGACAGTTGCTGCGCTAACAGGAATCCAGTGGGCCAGATCATTGGCAGAGCCCTGCCTGACTTTTCCACTCCCCCCAACCCCACCCTACTGACCCAGGCTGTCCTGTCTGAGAGCATCCCAGGGCTGAGGGGATATGTCTCATCTGACCTTGCTCTTGCTGTGGTACAGGGTATCTCTGGAAGGAACACGCCCCTGGACAGCCACTCTGTGGGTAGCAAGCAGGAACTCTGAGCTATTATTAGGAGCAGCTATTTTCCCTCTATTCCAAATCAGGACAGAGTCTGTGCAAGGGGAATGTTTTTACAAGATCAAGTGAAACCTTTGGCTGCCTTGAACCAGAAGCCGTGAAACAGCGAAAAAAAGAACTGGCTGGGACACTAAGAGCTGCTTACCCACAGCTCTGCCCCATTCTGCCTGTCACAGGACCTTCCTGTCATCTTTGCCTTGTGTATTCCACTTCTCATTGGACAGTTCACTGAGTTTCTGGTTTCATGTGATTTGGCTGTGTAGTCCCAGGCTCACTTTCAGTGACTGCAGGAGCTTGTAGAGAGTTGGTTTTATCTGTGTAGTCCTGGCTGTCCTGTAACTCTCTGAAGAACAGGCTGGCCTTGAACTCCCGAGTGCTGGGATTAAAGGAGGGCCACTACCACCACCACCACTGCCCTGCATACTTTTATTAATAAGAAGGCATTTTTTCCAAATGTTGGTTTCCTTTTGGTTTCCTGTTACAAGAACAACTTGTTCATACCTAGTGGAAACTGGGCATCACCCTTAAAATAATAACCATTTTATTACTCACGACAGCGTGGTGCTTGTCCCACTGGCACTCTCCCAGGTGCTGAGCACAGCTCTGTCTGAGCTTCTTCCATTTCCTCGTGGGGTTGACAGAGCTGGTGTCACAGTCAGGGCACGTGGAGGTGCCAGGGGAGAGGATCCAGACCTGCTCAGGGAGGGTGTTGTGGTGGCGTCTACACAACCTACTGATTGTGTAGACACTCCTTTCCCCTCCCTGCTCAAGGCTGATAACTAAGTGGCAAACATGACATTTTTCAGGCTCTCTGTTTCTCTGTGGCTGCAGCCTTAGGCCCTGATCCTGGGATGCTGTGTTCTCTCATGTGATGCTCAGTGTCAGCAACCTGTGGAGCTGGGAAGCTGCTAAGCCCACTCACAAGTGGCCACTTGAGCCATTTAACCCTTCTTTGGGACAGGGCAGCCAGTGGTAGTTGTTGTCAAAGCTCCCCAGAGAACTGCGTGCTGAGACAGCCAGGGCTACCTCAGGGCTGGGCTACCCTAGAAATCTGGAGCTGTTAAAGGAAGGTGCTTTCACACGAGTTTCACTGCCTGCAGAATGAGCGAAGGAGCCTTGTGCGGGGGGGAGGGGGTGTGAGCATGAGTGGGCTGTGAGGTCATGAGGTGTCATTTCCACACCTGGGAGAGCTGGACTCACAGTGAGTGACACAGGCCACATGACAGATTCTAAGCAGCACTCTCTCCCTGTGCCTAGGTGCTTGGTATTTTTACCCCTTTGGGCTGCATACACTGCAGCCCACCTTGGCCTCCTGGTGGGCAGCAAAGGAGAGCAGGAGGCAACCGGAGGTGTGGGAATCCAGAGATGCCTCCCTGAACTTCCAGGTGAGTCCACTGGGCTGAGGGCGGTGAGCCAACTTCTCCAGCCTGCCTTTGCAGGGAGCACCCCAGCTCATACAAAGCCACAAAACTACAAAACCCTTTCCCCTAAACACAACTCGAGTTATGTACATGCTCAGAAAGCAGAAGGAAGAGGCTGGCAAACGGTTTTATTGCCTTTCAATGTGATTTCTCCATATTGCTGTGGCTTCTGTGTGTAACATCCTCATAAGGTACCTCCCACTTAAACTTGTGACTTAAGGCTGCAAGTTTGTAGTAGCTGTGGGTCTGGAAGTCCCTTCTGGGCTGAACCAGGACAGGTGGTGCTGGTGGGACAGCAGGCCTAGGCCTTCACGGGGACAGCTGCCCCCAGGTGCTCTTTGTTCGCCTATCAGGCTAGCCTGGGCTTCCTCCCATAGCAGCTCAGCTGTGTTCTAGGAGGGGGAAAACAAGCCAGATGAGATGGGACCTGGAGAAGCAAGTATCAAGGACAGACCAGATTCAAGGAGTGGGGGGCAAGGAGAGGGAAGCCCCTCCAGCAGGCGGCCTGCTGGACCACTCTGCAGAGGCTGCAGCCCAGGAGTGAGAGACAGTGGTCAGTTTATAATCTGCTTAGGTCTTAAGATGGGGCAGGCCCAGGCTGTGCTCTTCAGGGGCCTGCAGTCAGTTGTGGTAACAAGTGAACCAAGTAGGCATATAACCAGAATGTAGTAGAACTACAGGGCACTCAAAACTCTGTCCCAGGGCTAGGGGGCTGGCTCAGTGCACAGCATACTTGCTGTGTGAGTATCAGACCCGAGTTCAGATCCCCAGTATGACTAGTACACACCTATAACCCTGGTGCTGGGGCTGGTGGTGGAATCAAGTGGATCTCAAGGGCTTGTTGGCCAATCAGACCAGCTGAAATGACATATCTAATGTCAACTTCTGGCCTCCCCTGGTGTACAAGCTAGTACACCTTCACATACATGTGCACACACATGCATACACACATAAGCATGGCACACACACACACACACACACACACACATCTCTTTGTCTCAGCAGGGCATGGTGGCTCACATCTGTAGTCCTGGCACTTGGGAGGCTAAGGCAGGAGAATCACCATGAATTTGCAGTTAGCCTGGGCTACATGGTAAACTACAAGACAGTCTAGACTAAGAGTAAAACACTTTCCCAAGAAAACAAATGCTGGGCAGTGGTGACACATGCCTTTAATTCCAGCATTTGAGAGGCAGGGGCAGGTGGATCTCTGTGAGTTTGAAGCCAGCCTAGTCTACAGAGCTAGTTCCAGGACAGACTTCAAAGCTACCAAGAAACCCTGTCTCGAAAAGCAAACAAACAAGCAAAACAAAGCAAACAAAAAAACAAAACAAACACCCCCCCAAAAAACTCTTTGTCCTCTAGTGATTTGAACTTTGCTTGTACATGCTGAGTTAAGCTTGCCACATATTCCAGCATGGTCCTTTTCATGAATATGATCTTATTTCTTAAAATGATGGCATCTCCTGTCATCTGCAAACTCCTTTTAACATTAATCTTTGAAGCGACCAGGAGCGACTCAGTCCTGGGCCACTTTGCATGTGGAAAGGGGAAGTAAAGCCTGCAGAGCTTGGCCTGGCTTCTGCCACTGTGAAGACAGCAGTGAAGACAGCAGGCTTGGATAGGTGATGGCAGGGGCAGGGGAGGGCAGGCTGGGAATGGCATTCTGTGCTTGCTACCTTTTGAGTCATGCGAGCATATGTTTAAAACAGAATTTCTAAGACCTGAGACCTCTGCCCCAAAGTCCTTTACCCTTTAAGGGTTGGTTGTCAGATTGCATTTTGTAATTTCTCTTGGCAGAGATTTTGTTGTTTGGCAAACAACAGTTTTCAAAATTCATGACACACTATCATATGTCACCCTTGATCCAAATGGCTGTTACTACATCTCTGTAGGATATTCATTTAAATGAGGAAAATGTAGAGCTTTCAAACCGTTCCTTCTTGATGTAGTTATCTATGGAAGAGCAAAAGCACTTGAAAGCCAAAGGCTACCACCCCTCCCAACCTTATACAGCTCATGGGGTACACACACACACAC